>SNQN01007109.1:15710-34912 GCA_008642245.1 Bassia scoparia
ATTATTATTATTATTATTATTATTATTATTATTAAGTTTACTACTACTACTATTAATAATAATATTCTACTACTAATAATAATATACTACTATTTTTATTATTCTCATCATCATATTTATTATATACCATTAACTAATGTTAATAATTAATTATTACACTAAATTTCAGCTCAACTAATTCAGTCAATTTCAGTTTAGTTCAGCCCACTTTAGTTCAGTTCGATTCAGTTAAGCTAATTTCAGCTCACCCCACTTCAGTTCAGCCAAATTCAATTAAGTTCAACTCACTTCAACCCAAAAGAACAGGGCCTAAGGGCTACGTATACTCGCTCCATTATCATTGCTTTTCAGGGCGGTGGAACCTCCAATCCTTGGTAATAGACTTGCACTGCTATTTCAAGGTCAAGTATGGCTCAAGCCCTGTTCTCGTCAACTTATTTAGATAAGTTTCAGAAAAAATAAGTCCAATTCAGTATTAATAGGTTATGTTCTGTAAAAATAAATTCAATTTAGTAAAAATAAGTTCAATCTTTAATTAAGAAATTTGTTAAAATTTCAATAAAAATAAGTTCAGTTCAGCAAAATTCAATTGACGAGACCATCACATTAAAGTTTTGTGTCGACATACGTGGAAAGTTCAATTATTGTAATTATTTTGTTATGGAAGGAGTATTTAAAAGTATGTTTATTTTAATTTATCCGTTTAAGGGAAGTAAATTCAAATGATAAGAATTTCCTCTACTAGTATTAATTACCACCGATTATATAGTAAAATTTAATGGTAGACATTAATTGAATCATATCCAAATTAGATCCACCAAAGGTAAAAGTTTTTTTTTTAGTTTGCCTACTCGGTTCATCGGAGCTTAGCTCCGACTACATCCGAATTCGACCCGGGTTGCACACCTAGCGTATGATGGGTGAGTCTCCCAACAAGAATTTCTGCATACGGTGAGGTTCGAACTCAAGACCTCTTTTAAGCGACATCAAATTGCTTACCACTTGAACCAACTCTTGTTGATTAGCAAAGGTAAAAGTTGCGCACATATTTTGTTCAATAAGATTTTGCATACACGTAAACCATACTTTTTCGCACTACTCATTGTGGAGCAGCAGACAAGCGTGGCATTGAGTATTGACAAAGTAGAATATAATTTGATTTGGTGCACTTACCAGAGATCTGGTCTTCTGCGTCATTGATTTAGGTTGAAACTTATGTCAACACCACATTCAACCCTCAATCTCATCCTTCATCTTATTGAAGACTGAAGATAATTTTTTTGAAGCAGAAGACTAGAGATAATGAAAGTCCACCTACCTTTAATTTTGCCAACCCTTTCCAATCATTTCCCTCAATTAAGCCTTAAGCATTATTAAAAAAAACTTAAATGAATCTGGTCCACAATAAATTTATTGTGGACCAAGAAAATCACGTGATTTATAAAATATAAATAAATCATCACTACCTCTTCAATTCAACTACTTTAATTGAATCACCCAGTATCCTCTCTCATCTTTTCATCACAAAAATCAAAAAATAGCATCCAAATCCCTAAGCTTTGATTCTCTCTCCTCAATTTCCTYCATTCACACACTATTTCGATTGATATCCATCTAATTTACAATAAGAATCAATATTCTTGAGCTAATTTGTCTTTATCGACATTTCATCAATATTGTTAGGTCAATTTGTGTATGATTTTGATTCTCAACAAACAAACAAATGATATTGTTAGACCAATCTGCTATAGTTTCGAATATATTGATCATGATCAAGATAAAAGTTAGGCCAAGATATTAATCACGGCAGTGCCGGTGAAGCGACTTTCTACACACAATTATTCACACTAGATGATATCGGAGCAACCGTTGGTGGTGGATTTCGGTGAGTTGCATTTGGTTTGTGTTTGTGCGTGGAGTATATTATAGCAGGTAAAAATACACTATATGATCCTAAATTAAATTATAAGGATATAGAAGTAGTGAAGTACATTATATTATAATAAAATATATTATTATAAAATATAATGTAAAGTATATATAATCTCATGCAGAAGTACATAATATCTTATATATTAAAGTATACTATATTATATCACGTACAAGTATAAGATATAAGTATATGATTTAAATTACATTATATAGTGTTGGTACAATATGTGGTACTGCTGACGTGGCAGTGGCCAACGAGCCGGTGTTGGTGAAGATGGACCTGGTCTGCAATCCTGGTTCCTACAAAACACGGTTGAACTACCCTGGGGCAACCCAGGAACAGCCCCTTCGATGGAGGTGTCAGTATTTACCAGGGTAATCAATATTTAGAGAGAGAGAATGTAGGTAATCTGTGTTCGAGTGAACTTACCAGCCCTTGGGGCCTCCAGCCTGCTTTTATACCCGGAACTTGCATGGTCAAGNTAAAAATTATAAAAATTGGATTTTAATAAACTACTTGTTAATACGATWTTAACAAGATCACACTTGACAATATTTATTCTTACATATTGACGAGAATTTAAAAGATTCTCATTATTAATAAATAGTTCTCACTATTCATTATGACATGAATTTAGWRAAAYAGAGGRAGTACTTCATATCGCAATAAGGGAAGTATTAGCCCCTTAACCTCATAAAATGGACGCAACTTTTTCTTTTTAAATGTGGAATRCACATTTATAACTACATTAATTTTATGAATTAATGTACGCAAAAATCTTGTCTCATTAATGTCACCTCATTTATGACTTACAGTTTATGAATTATCATAATCATATTTACAACTCGTTTGTAATAAGATCTTTTCATGGATTTTTTCCCTTAATAAATTTGGGTATGTCATAGTTCGTTTAAGTTACTCGAATTGATGTAATAAGCATTATAGTTCAACGCAGCCTTTGATGTCAGGAGCTATCTTATGCAACAATTGACTATTTTGGTTAATATAGTAACCTTTTTTATCAATATAGTGACCCTTATTATTTATCACTATGTTGATGTAAATTGAGAATGGGTGACTATATTGATATAAAGGGTCACTATATTAATATAAAGGGTAACTATATGTTTGATGTACAATAAATTTATTGTACATCCGATGCATACAATACCTTCTGTTAACTATTTATATGTTGTTTGTTTGTTTGTTTGTTTAATTTCTTGATTTTGAATAAATGATAATGATAATCCTGTTTAAGAAACTGAAATTCTATCGAATTGAATGCCGTCTTACGCCAAATAATCATCTACTTGCACCAACAGAAACAAAGAAGACTTTTGCAATGTTACATTTTTTTTACGTTTAACTTGCTTTGACAAAATTTACCACATTTATTTTTCGTGTTTGTTAATGTCATAGTATTGTTTTACTTTTACGTCTTGTTATAAACTAAATAAATACCAAGTAATATCAAGGGCCATGCTCGTGTTGTTATTTTTATAGTTTTATTTTATAAAAAATTATATACATAGCCCTAAGGGTTAATAAATTTTTCTAATCAAACATTTATTGTATTGATTGTTGTACTCGTATAATTTTGTCTAATTTTTCTAAATTATTCATTGTTTATAGTATTGTAATATTCTTATATGTATCCCTTATAGCTACATTATAACATTGACTTTATTTTAGTAGCTGTAAAATTTGGGTTAATTTGCAATATATCTCTAATTATATAAGGAAGGGAGGAAGATGTGTCCCCTCTTAAAAGACTTAATTACCCTAATGATGTAAAGTCTTAAATCCCTTACTTAAAAATATGAAATCTCTTTTATTTTTTGTAATTTATATTAATTAAGCAATATAAAAAGGTATATGAATTAATAAAACTTATTACATTGACTAATTTATTCCCATAAATAAGAAAATGAAAAGTTTAATTAATTAGTATGATTATTAAATCCGAATCAAAATTTATTAATTACTCTTTAATTAACACTGACTAAATTATTCCCATGAATCACTTAATTATTAAAAATTATTTTGAAAAAAATATTGACATTAAATACTCCCTCCGTTACGTATTACTTGAAAACAATTGAACTAGGGGATTTTAGGCAAAATTTGTTAATTGTAGATAAGGGTATATATTAGAATGAAGTAAGAGAAAGAAAAGGAAAAAGTAAGAGAGAGAAAATGAATAAAATAATGAGTTGTATAAAGATTAGGAAAAAAAGAAGAGAAAAGTATTGGAAAAGTGAATAAAGTAGAAAAAAGTTACTAAAAATGGAAAAAGAAGAATTGTTTCAAGTAATATTAACAACCATTTATAAAGATGTTTCAAGTAATACGTAACGGAGGAGGGTAGCAAAAAATTCTTATTCGAAACATACATTAATTCCTCATATTTTGTTAGTGTAAGTAATTAGTTGATTAAACCACACCATATAATTAAACTCTTTGCTATAATAATTTAAAAGAAAATACATCAAAAATTGAAATCATAATAATCTCTGTCATTGTTAATTTGGAATTATGTCCAACGAAACTGCAAGCCAATGGAGCAATGGTGTCCCTATTAAAAGACGTAAATTAAACACCCTTAATGATGTAAAAGACTTAATTGCCCTTAATTAAAAAATATAATTTCTTTTTTTTGTACTTTCCATACTAAATAAAAGAAAGAAAGTTTAATTAATTGATGAAAAACATTCAAATAAATAATAATTAATCACGTTGTCTAATTTATTTCATTGAATCACTTAAACATTGTAAATTAATTTTGAAAATGTTTAATTAATTAGTATGAAAAATTCAAATATAAATACATTAATTACATATACTAATTTTTCACATAATAAGTTAATCATTGTAAATTATTTTGAAAATCATATTGAATTTAAATATCTATTAATTTATTATGTATTTCAATATTACTATTTTATGTCAATGTAATTAATCATTTAATGTCTTTGTAGAGAGATTCAATTGAAAGGAAAAAAATTGCATCGAAAATTTTAAAATCTTAATAACTCACCGCCATTGTTAATTTGAAACTGTACCCAATCCGTGATTTTTTTCTAATTAAATATTTGTTTAATTTTAATTTTAAAACTGACTGCACGCATCTGCTTATAGTACATTGTGTAGGGCTATATAAATATGTTCCCCCATAACGTAAATTTTTTAAAAAAAAAAAACAATACAAGCACGCATCGCGTGCACCAAATACTAGTTTGAATATAAGTTGGGAGCTCGACTTTTTGTTCTAAAATAATAATGTTATATATGCTTAATTAAACCTCGTTCAATGTGAGTTGCAACAAAATTTTTAATAATTAACAATTTTGAGTGTATAGATACAACAAAATTATCAAATAACATGGTTTAAAAATAAGGTTAAGTCGTAAATTTGGCTCAATCTGCAATATTTTAACAATAATGTTGATTTTTTAAATAAATTTATTATCATTATTTTTAATCAAGATTTCTGTAGGGTTTTTTTTAATCCATAAAAAAGAAGTTCATATTTTATAAAAATATTTGGTAAGGTAAAATTGTGCCTATTAATTTAGATTATTTATAAAGAGTGTTCTTCTTATTTTTCCTAATTTTAACAAATACAAAAGAGCGGAAAAACATTTCACTAAAACGTGTCATGCGACCACTTTCGATCTTTGTAATAGATTAATTTTTTTAACACAAAAGTTTAAATTTTATTACAAAAAACATCTTTATAGTGTAACACTACTCTATGAGAAAATATCAAAATACGTATAAATTTTCCTCAGATCATATTTTTCTCAAGTTTCTCCCATCAACCGAGTCTCGTTATCTCCACTTTATCTCTTTCCTCTATAATAAATATAATACAATCCACTTAGGATAAAAAAAGTAGTCCCAAAGCCGTCACTCCTTCATAGGAGAAGTATTAACCCATATAGGGGTGATTATCGGTCGAACCGAGGATCGAACTTTGCTATGTTCGTCTCATGTTCACTTTAATTTTTTTCGAGCTCGAACCAAGCTTGAAAATTATCGATCCGAGCTAAATCGAGCCGAGTTTTTACCAAGCGTTAACCGATCCTTTAACGAACTATTCACGAACAAGTTATGCTTATTATTATTCTTGGTTCTATCGTCTTTTTGTTTTTTTCTTAAATTTTACTTCCTTTGTTTTTTTAGGTAAAGAATTTGTTAACCTTCTCATATGTAATAGTAAGATATTTATTATTATGTATTATGCATAATATATTATTTTTTAAATATAAAAATAATTAACGAGTCTGTTCACGACTCTAGTTCAGCTTGGTTCATTTAGCTTTCGAGCCGAGCCCGAACTCGAGTCGAACTCCAACGACGAGCTTTGACCGAGTCGAGCTCAACTGTTCACGAACAGATCAGACTCATTCTCACCCCTAAACCCATATATGCAATAACATTTAATTTGTCCCAAAGATGTAAAACAATGTTAAAATATTGAGATTGAGGTCGACATAGCTCGATCAATGGTTTAAACTTAAAACTTCCCTCCTTGTCTCAGCCTCCTAGGAGATCCTACTATTGATTTTCAACGTCGCCCTTTTGTAGCCCTCTTAAAACAAAAAAAAAACACATGTAAAACATTAATTCAGAGTCGAAAAAACATTTTCAATTAAAAGATTGAGAGTGAAGCATAACTCAATTGATTAAAACTTCTCTCACAATCTTTATCTCCCAGGAGATCATGCGATCATTTTCATCACTGCCTTTTTAACCTTTTTAATAACAAAAAAAAAAAAAATAATAATTGCAAAAACATTGTTTTAGAGTCGTAAAACACTATAAGTAAAAAAAATACTCGTGAAAAGTCACTTTTTGGAGCTTTTAAAATGGGGGCGCTTGTTTAATAGCTCCTCTCGATTAAGCCGGCTCACATGGAAAGTTGAAAACTGAAAGTACGAATAGATGGGAAGCCACAAATCTTAATAATTTTGGATGGTCACATCTCTACCATTTATATGATTATTTTAACTAATGTAGCAATCTTCGTATCAGCATAGAGTGACCATAAGGGTTGACAACCCTCTCAATATTGAATTTTCATTGGTTAACAAAACATTAAAACTTCATTTTATAAATTATATCTCTCAATTTATTGCACATATTTATTCTCTTGTGTCTTCGAAGATTGGTAAGTTGGTAACTCTTAGGGTTGTTCAATTATTTTTCATATAAGTTTCTTATTAACATGTGTTTTGGGAAGGAAATTCGTTGATCATTTGTTGGAATGTTGGAAATTTATTTGTATTGTATTAATATAAGAATTACTTCATTCCGTTATTCTTTTATTTTTATTCACATCACTTTTGTCTATAAAAAAAATTTCATATTACACAAAACATTTTTTTGTTCTTAGAATAGTACTCGTATCTTTTTATAAGTTAAAATAACCACAATACCCTTAGCTTGCTAACAAAGTAACAAATTAAAAATCATTTAGATAAGTACAATTATTTTATGTGAATGCGGATCGGATGGGGATTGCAACCATCATGGTGGATGTGCCTAATCCACTCGCGATAGCCATAGACTGGCCGCCAAAATGATGTGCCAGTTTTTATCTTTTCTAAAAAAAAAAATAAAAAAAATTGAAGGGTACAACAAGTGGTTGGGTTCGATTTGTGGGTGGCTAGGTTGGGTTCATTGGCATTTGGATGGGTGAATGAGGGTTGGGATGGTACGGTGCGTGGATTGTAGGGGTGGTGTGTGGGAGGCTCGATTGGTCAGGGTTTGGTCAAGGGTGGCTAGGTGGGTTTTGGTTGTGGGTGGGGCGTGGTCATTGTTGGCTGGCTAGGGTTTAGTTGTGGGTGGGGGCCATGGGGCGTGATTGTGTTTGGGTGGTCCAAGAGTGTAGTAGAGAATAGGTGAGAGGGAAARCGTTGTTTTGGGAAGTTTAATTTTAGCTTAATTTTGAGTACGAAGTACTGTACAAGAATTATGTGTGAAGAATAATAGCATTATTTCAGATCATATTGTGAATTTATGATTAACCTTTTTTTTTCCCCTCTCTTTGTAGTCTTCAATATCATCACTTATTAATCAATAAAATCCTAATCTAGTTGAAAAAATGACCGATGATACAAGTAACAAAAACTAGGAAGTATATATACGAATTGGCACATGGTTGAGTTACAATAATCACTTGGGAATAATTAAACCCTACCTATCGATAAAATAGGAAATTTTACAAAACAATTAGTCACACCCCAACAATCGTTGTGGAAGGAGGATGTACGTACAATTGTATGCCTATATTCGGAGTCTAAAACAATTGTTAAGAAAGCTCAACATAGAAATCGAATTTCATGTTTGATTTTATTGTTGGTGGTACAAATTTACAGGGTCTGCTATCTATTGAGTATTTCTAAAGCAAATTTTTATCAAGTCTTAAATAAATATCTTAATTAATTAATTGCCACTCTAAGTACTTATAGATCGAGTATTAATTACGGTAATCAATATATTCCAACTTAGACGGATATCTGTTTGTCATTACCCAAGTTCCAATCTACTTCGTAATCAATAATTTCAAAATCCTTTTAGGTTCAATAATTAATTTCAAATTAAATAAAGTTGTTCATTTATCAATAAAATTAACATTGCATAATGAATATACAGCATGTGAAAAGAATGAAAAATCGTGATTAAAAAAATTATAATGAAGTATGAGGAGGACATAGCATACGTATACAGACACCCACCATGTTCAAGTAGACATGTGTCATATCAAAGCACACACAAAAAAGTCTAAAGAAAGGAAGCAACCTCTCTTTTCTCTTTTTTTTTTTTTTTTTTACACCACCTTATTCTATAAAAGCTCTTGTTTCCCTTGTCTAAACTCGTTGCTAACTTCTCACACTAAACATTTCTCCTCATCAACCATTCAACCCCCCACTTTTTGCCACCTACCCATTTCTCCGCTTCTCATCATACACATTTAAAAAAAAAAACATGTTAACACTACCATCTCTTCACCACCCTTCCACCACCCCTACCTTGCCATCCCTAAGGAGTATTAACACTCGTGGTGGCTTCTCGTTTTCAACACCTTCGCAGGTGTCGCTGCTTGCTCCTGGTAGGAGCAAGCAGCAACTCTGCGTAAGGTGCAATAATAGCTCGCCCGAGTCTTTATTTGGCAACCGGGACACTGTTGGTGTCCCGGTTGCCTCGACTCGTGCAACGACCGAGAGCAATAATAATAACAACCTAGAGCCAAGCACTACGAGGGATCTTAAGCTTAAGATCGCGGTTATTGGGTTCGGAAACTTTGGCCAGTTCTTGGCTAAGACTATTGTCCAGCAGGGTCATAGAGTTTTGGCCTACTCTCGTTCGGACTACTCCCGGGCCGCGAAGGAAATCGGCGTCGAGTACTTCTCCGACGCCGATGACCTCTGTGAGGAACACCCTGAGGTGAGCTTTTTTTTTTTCACTATGGTATATTTAGTCACATATGCTATTTTAGAATGCGCGGAAACAAATAATAGATGCTCCTTATTTATTATATTGTCAAGTTGTTGCCTTTATCAAAATCATGTGTTGTCTCCTTTCTTTATGATTTTAGATAATATTATACTTGATTTCTTAATTAAGTACGGAGATTACAAAGATTTAAGGCAATGTGACAATTTTTACGATGACACGGCTCACATGAGCACGCATTCACCTAACAATATATTCTTTGTAACAATATAAAGGTATCTAATGTGTATACTTCTTTTATAGTATATAAATTAATAAGGTAGATGATTAAGCTAAACTAGACAAAATTATAAGTTGTTTATACTTAGCTTGCACGGACTACTTGTTTGTTTTGTTTACAAAAACATGTTGTTAATTGACATAATATTACATAATGAAGGTCTTAATTTAATAAATTATTATCCRAATTAAGAAAGGCAAAAATTGGTCCCAATTGCATATAGTAGGTGTTGCCCCCATATATAATTTGTTTAAGTSCTTCATGTAATTTTCGAGCTTTTTCTTCACTTTGACTATTTCTTGATAATAAGACAAATGGGATTTATTCGATCATTTAATAAGCTTGCCTTTCATTTTGGGTTGGTGTAATGCCTCTTATACTTGAGTGGCAATTTTTGACTACCTTTTAGCATMATTTCAATTCTTGCACTTCTAAAAAACGTTTATTTTATTAAATGGGGTACTCTATTTTAATAAAAAAAATTTAATTAAAAGTGATCATCATTAACCCGAGTCGTAAAGGTTAGAAAATCTTAAAAATTATTACGTTTTTAGTTTATAACTCGATAGCTTGCAAAACTTAGTCATAAGATTAGTTCGAAATTTAATCTAAAGGCACAAATTTACTTACTCATTGTCAGTATATCGTTGCTTATTAAAAATATTAAATGAAGGGAACCACTGCACCACCACGTTATTCTTGATCCCTTGCTAATAAAGTATTATTGGAGTTATTGGTATATTTTTCACGTGAAGAGGCAAATTATGAATAGTACATGGTACAATTAGTAACAACGTCGTATCACCTAGGTCCATGATCTACTTGAATTATTACTGATTGATGTGTTACAATGTTTGCTAGTGTACACTTTGAAACTCGTGCAATTATTAAGACATTAAAATCAAGTCGCACTGTGTGTTAATAGTCTCAATTTAAATGGCTCTAATTCCTATTCGACGTTATTGATAGATTATGTAAATAATTATGCAAATAAATTAATTAGTGATAATAATTCGTTCAGTTATTATCTATTTCAGGTGATTCTATTATGCACTTCTATCCTATCAACGGAAAAGGTCCTCCGCTCGCTCCCATTGCACCGCCTTCGTCGGTCCACCCTATTTGTGGATGTCCTCTCGGTGAAGGAGTTTCCTCGGTCCCTTTTCCTCCAAGTTCTTCCTAAGGACTTCGACATCCTTTGCACCCACCCTATGTTTGGCCCAGACTCGGGCAAAAATGGGTGGGGTGGACTCCCTTTTGTCTTTGACAAAGTTCGAATCGGATCAGACCAGCCTCGGACCTCTAGGGCYGAGGCATTCYTGGATGTGTTCAGGAACGCSGGGTGTAGGATGGTAGAAATGACTTGTGCTGACCACGATAGGCACGCGGCCGGGTCACAATTTATCACCCACATGATGGGCCGGGTCTTGGAGAAGTTGGGCCTAGAAGACACACCAATTAACACAAAAGGGTATGAGAGTTTGTTAAATTTGGTGGATAATACAGCAAGGGATAGCTTTGAGTTGTTTTATGGGTTGTTCTTGTACAACAAGAATGCAATGGAGCAATTGGATCGAATGGATTGGGCTTTCGAGATGGTTAAAAAACAACTTTCTGGGTATTTACATGATCTTGTTAGAAAACAATTGATGCTTGAGACTAATAGTGATCAAGTTGGAGCTGTTAGTGGCAAAATGCTTCCTTCTCCTACTGATAATCCCCTTCAAAAGGCTCCCCCTACTGATAATGCTGAGAAGAAGCATGACTTGGTGGTTGTCAATGGCACTAGATAGGGCTACAAAGTAAAAAAAAAATCGACGACGATGACGACAACAACATTCACAACAGTCCATTGTAGTTAGCTAGCAATGAACCTTTTTTGGAGGGTTGTTACCTAAACCCATTGCAGCTTCATGATCTGCATTTTTTTGTTATTTGAAAATGGTGATGTATTTATGCATTTTAGGTCTTATTAGGTAACTAAGCTTGTATAATATTTATTACTAAAGTAAAGCTTTATCAAAAGCTCCTGTGCAGATAATTTCATGGGGTTGATAAATAAATGTACTAACTATGAAAATCTGTTCTATTTAGTTATGCATAGATCTTACAATGTTTCTCTGTATTAAAAAAGACTAATCGTGTTAACTTATTGTTTTCTCTAAATTTATATGCACTGTACTAAAAAGAACCAATCACGCTAATTTATTTGTTTCGATTTCTTTGAATATATATGCACATTTGTCTTTAAAAAGACCAATCACGCTAACTTATTGCTTTCTTTTCAATTTCTTTATTTTCATATATGCGCATCTATATTAAAAAAGACCAATCGTGCTAACTTTATTGTTTCTTTTAATTTATATGCACATATTTGATATAAATTTATGTAGTGTCTAATATCCTCCACATGAGAAGATCACATAGAACTTAGAAGAGGGGACCAAATAATAATGCAACATAAAATATATAGAAAATTTTAGCGTTATCAAACTCAACGGGCCATGAGCCTATGACTTGAATGTATGTCATGGGGGCCGTTAAAACAATCACGGTGATTGAATAAGAAGTTAATCACACAACTGATATACATCATATTAACATAGATGTCCTTCTATTTTACATAAATGCCTTTTCATTTTACATACTTATAGATGTCTTTTTATTTTATATAAATGTCCAATAAATGCATGAAAATTTGGATGGATTTTGACTCACATCCATTTTTTTTCACTTTTTCCCTTTCACTTTTTTCTTATGAGGTCCACTTTCAATCTTCATTTTAGTATGTTATTGACCTCCTTATCACTATACCTTGTTATTGTTTTATACTTTCTTTGTATGTCATGCACTGTACTGATGCACCTAGCTAGGACTAAGCACTATCATGGACTTTGTTCTTTGAACCTTGAATTGATTAACCAAGCGAGTTGGAGCCTCACTAACTACTTGTGCATGAAAGTCGACCTATGTCGTAGCTGGCCCGGGCAAACTAACTTGTGAAGATGGTGGTTCGGTTTAGTCCTTCAACTAATTAATTACTCCGTATGAAAATATGCCAAAGACTTTATAATTACTTATAAAATGATCGATGATTTTTCTTAATTTTTATTTTTTATGGATCAAAACTTGTCTCTCGTACTTTGTGGCTTTCTAAACACCAAAAAAATTATTATTAATAACAAAAAAGTAACAATAATTGCTAAAATACACCTTTTTTTTTGAAGGAATAGACGACACATTCATAAATCGATAGAGAGCAATTGGACATATAAGTCAATTTATACGAAGTGGATCCCCTAAAAAAAATTTATATGAAGTGGATACTTCATGTTTTCTCTATATGAAAAAGTCTGATATCTTTTCATTTATTTCTTTGTTAGTTTGTCCTGTACTCCTGTTATGGTCTCTTCATAAATTATTGGAATGTCACAATCTGTAAGTGGAGATATAAAACAAGAAATAAAAATGTTATATTCTTTGCGATCAAGTGGCATTCACCTTAATGATTTGGTTTGTATTTCACATCTAAAAGATGCTACTCGTATTTGTTTGCCTTTAAACTTTATAGAATTATAGGTATTTAATGACTTTTAAATCACCAATAGGGATTGACTTGACTGGTTAACGATACACTTGTAAAATCGAGGCTTGGAAATGAAAGATAGATAGATATTTGAGTAATTATTTTTCATACTTGTGATAGATAGATAAATAATTTTTTACATACTTGTGTTAACTGAAAAGAATTCAATACTTGTTAATTGGGTCTCAATTTTTTTGTTTCGCCTTTAGGCCCCGGAACTCTCATAAACGTGGCTATTTGTAGGCTAGATTGGTACAATTTTGTAGGTGAGGCCTTTAGACATTACAAATAAATGGATCGATAATGAGAGAAACCTTCATCTAAAATATTAACTAAATTATTCTTGCAAGAGTTTGTTTTGTAGGACGAGTATCTCAATTAACACAAGTAYGCAAAAAATTATTAAAAATAGATAGATAGATATAGAATTTATTTAATACTCAAACACTCAAATAACTACTTCTCCGAGCACCTATTCGACATTCCAATGGAGATTAGTAATTAATTGATGATATATTGAGATGGATGTAACAATTAAACAAATAATATTTATATACAAGTTTAGAAGAATTTTTGTAAACATTTTCAATTTTCAACTGTTTAGAATTACTCAATTATAGATTATTTTGGGGAAAATTAGTCGTTTGAAAATTGAAATTAAAAAATAGGGCTTAAAAATGGGGAGTAAAATTTTTTTGGTAAATTTACAAGAAATAATTAAATTTATATAGAAAATCAAAGTTGAAAATGGGAAAAATAATAACGTTAATAAGGATGATCGAGAAATTAAAGGATGATATTTTGATTTTGTATTAATTGATATAAGGAAGGTTGACTGAATGAGAGATTGACAAGATATCAGGATATGAATGATTACCTTTCATTTGTACGTTCCCCCTGTACCGCCAATTCTATTTTTTCTTCTATTTTTTATTTTATTTAAGTCCAAAGTCCATTGAATTTCATCACTTGAAAATGAGACCTTAGGCTGTCCCCCAGCTGCTCTGGCCAAATACGGCCATGCCTACAAACAATAATTAAGTACTCCGTGTTAACCATTACAGTAATAAATAATTTGTTAAAAAAATCCAAAAAAATAAAATTTAGTCAAAACCTACCGAGAACTTTTAAAAAAGTTTAAGTAAGCACATTTTTTCATAAAATTGTCAAATTGAACATTAATCCATCGTTGTCACGACTAAGCTACTCCTTCCGTTTTTTTAGATGTTCCATATCATTTTGGAACGGTTTTTAAGAGTTTATTGAGTTGAATAAAATAGTTGAGTAAGCTGAGTAAAAAGTTGAATAAGTTAGATAAAAGAGTAATGTATAAATGAAATTTTTATGGATATAATAATTTGGGTGAATATATTGGGTAAAATAATGAAAGTTAACTTTAGAAATGAGTAATTCATTAATGTTAGAGTAAATAAAATAGGCAAAAGGTAAAAAAGTTATTTTTAGATTGATCTGACATTTTATTTGAAAACGACCCAAAAAGAAATTGGAACATCTAAAAAAATGGAGGGAGTATATTTAATCTATGACAAAGCTTCTAATTAATCCCAAATCAAACCCTAATTAATCCTATGAAAAAGTTTCATGTATCATGTAACGGCCTATATATTTTCTTGGTCTTGTGAAGAATAAAAAATAGCAAGTAAATTAGGACGGAGTGAGTACTAATTAGGCCTAAGGCACTACCCTCAAAGACTACCTCAGGGCTAGTTTGTTTACTTGTAGGTACTCGTTGGAGACATGGATTGACATTTGTTAGATCATCCACAGCAAGACGATATTTTTTATTTTTTTATTTTTTTTATTTTTTTTATTTTTTTTTTTTATCGAAACATATACGAAGTATGCTATTTATAAATTCATTTAAAGGGCATTGTTCGGCCCACTGAGCACTGGGTCAGGCCCATTATCGATAATCACGAAAATGTCATTAAACTACCTCGTTGACTCAGTCAACAAGAGTAGCTTCTAGAGGACTCCACTTAACTGAATTCAGTTGGGAACCTTTCTGGATTCTTTTAAGGTTGGAGTAATTATTGAATTACCCTCTTATTGCCTATAAATAGGAGGTCATCAACATCAAAATTTGACCACCTTCACACATTCATTCTGACACTTTACACAAACAAGTACTTTCTCTTTCTCTCTCTCTCTCTCTCTCTCCCCCTCTTTCTTACCTTTGCTGACTTAARCATCGGAGGTGGTCCCCGGGGTACAAACCCCTGACCCCTTTGACGCCGTGTTTCTTTCTCCTCAGGAAGTCCGACGCTATTTCCGGCGCGCTTTCCGGTGACAACTCAAGTTCAGACATCAAGATTCTTATTCCCCTACTTTTTAGATCTAGGTTTTCTGGACCTGGAACAATTGGCGCCATCTGTGGGGACACACAAATCAAGACGTCAGAGATCAGAGAATGTCAGAAACCATGGAGATGCACCGTCTCAACATCAAAAAGTTATTCCGGTTACCAGAAGAGATCTCGCAGACTTAACAGCAAAATTTGAAAATCAACCCAATGCCTTAATCAGGGGCTTACATGCACACTTTGCTGATTTGGAGCGTGCGATTCCTAGAGTGACCAGTGCAGAACCCAAACCTATGCCAGCACCTCAGCCAATCCTTGCAGAAGTTCCCCAGCCTAGGCGTTTAGAACACCCGACGAACGAGGGACAAGTTGTTAGGAGCCGTCGAGGTCCCTACAACTTTGCTAGCCGATCCAACGGATCGACACGACACTCTCGTGATTCGCCGCCTGGGAGCCCGAGGGCGCATAGCCGGGTTAGATCAAGAATCACAGTTCCACGGCGATCTTCACCTATGTAGAGTTCCAGGCACATTGTGGCGTCTAGGAGTCAGGCGCCTACTTCGGTTATATACGATGCTCGGGAGATCATCAATAATCGTAGGCGCGAACGAGGAGAGAGCAGTCGTGTTCATTTGCCCAGGAGATCGCCTGCCAGGCGTTCGCCAACTCGACGTTCACCCACTCGGTGATCGCCTACTAGGCGACATTCGACGCGGCGTTCCCCAACAAGAAGGACTTCCGCACATCGATCCAAAAGACATTGGCGTTCGGAAAGAGAAAGTTCAAAGGAAGCGACCTTAGTGACTGTGGCGGAGAGTGTCCCTAGAGGAATCCTCACCTCTCGTACACCTCTCAGCAGAGAAATTTTAGGTACGATTGACAGAAGAAAGGTTAAGATTCCGACCATGGATCTGTTTGATGGCACTACGGTTCCAGACGATCACATGGCTTCCTAAAAAGCACAGATGGGCGTTCAAACAGAATGTGAGGCTTCGTGGTGTAAGTTTTTTTCCACCACTCTTAAAGGCATGACGCTTACATGGTTTAGTGAACTCCCTTCTAGTTCCATCACCAACTTCACTGTCCTGGAAGCTTTGTTTCGCCAGCAGTTCATAGCAGGGAAGCGCCATGAGGTCACCACTGTGGCGCTCATGAGTAGTAAACAGGAACCAGGAGAAAGCTTGAAGAAATACATAAAGAGGTTCAACACTGAATCCTTAAAGATTTCCAATTTGGAAGATCCGATTGTTTTTGCGTCCCTGTTGATTGGGCTGCGTCCAGGGCGTTTCAAGCAAGATCTTATGATCCAAGATGTTCGAAAATATTCAGTTGCCATGGAGCTGGCACAGCGTTATATCAGATCTTCAAGGCCAACAACAGTGATCCCCCCTTTGCAAAGAAGAAAGCTAATAGTGGCGATCGTCGAAGGCCAGGGGGCGATCAAAGAAACGGTGAAAGGAAGGATAATCGCCCCGAGGGCGACAAGAAATGAAAGGAGTGAGATTATGGTGTTGATCCAAGATACAATGTAAACCGCCGAGAGATTTACTAGGACATTAAGGAGAGCAATCTCCTTTCTAAGCCACGACCAGTCCAGGCTTCTCCTTATAGGAGGAACAAGAACCTTAGGTGCGAATACCACCGAGATCACAGGCATACAACTCGGAATTGTAATGAGCTGAAGAGAGCCCTCGATAAGTTGGCAGATGAAGGAAAATTGACGAAATACTTAAACAAAGATTATAACAAGAAGCAACGTCCAGCAAACAACAATGATACATATGTTATGATTGGGGTGATTTCTGGAGGATTGGCCTCTGGCGGTCCAAGTAATAGGGGCAGGAAGCAGTACCTGTATGAGCTCAAGCATTAGGTGCTGGATGTTGCCAGAAGTGCCCCACCGCTATGCCCAACCATGGTTTTCGACAGTAAGTCTTCTAATCCGCTTAGTTTACTGCACGATGACCCCTTGCTGGTTAAGATCAAAGTCGCCAATCCTAAAGTACGGAGAGTGCTTGTTGATTATTCCGGGAGTTCATCAGATATTATCACTTATGAGTGTCTGAAGCAACTTAAATGTGGGGATGAAAAGCTTGAGCCCTTAGTTCAACCGCTAGTGGGGTTCGGCGGACAAAGAGTTTTCCCAAAAGGCACCATTCGCTTACCAGTTCGGCTCGGCGAGAAGGGACAAGACAAAAGCCTAATGGTCAAATTCATTGTGGTAAACCTGCCTTTGCCTTATAATGTCATTATTGGTCGCCCATTACTCAATCAAGTCAAGGCTGCAATTTCCACTTACCAACTCTTGCTTCAGTTTGAGACAGATAATGGCAGGGTTGACAAGTTATATGGCGACCAGAGATTAGCCCGAGAATGTTACATTAACAGCCTCCGAGGAATGGCATGATCTGAAGATATCCCTTCAAGTAGTAAGAAAAGGAAAGAGGCGGACCATGACCTACCTGGCGGTCCCAATGGATGTCTATCTTGCTGACAATCTCAAGAGGTATGCACGTCCAAGACCGATTGATTCCCACGAAGAAGTGACGATTGATGATGTCCCTTCTCACACCGTCAGAGTTGGGGCTAATCTGGAAAGAGAGCTTAAAGATTAGATCATTGGCGTTATGAAGGAATACCGAGATGTGTTTTCTTTTACGGTGAATGAAATGCCAGGCATATCTCCTGAAGTAATGCAAACACAAACGTAGCATCAAGGAAGGCTACAAGCCCATCAAGCAAAAACTACATACGCCACCAAGGGCGTGAACGATGTTTAGCAGTTGCGGGCAAGGTAAAGAAGTTGCTGGAGGCAGGTTTCATTCGTGAATGTCAATATACCGATTGGTTGGCCAATGTTGTCTTAGTCAGGAAACCCAACGGTGCGAGGCGAATGTGTGTCGACTTTACTGACCTTAACAAGGCTTGTCCGAAGGATAATTATCATCTCCCCAAAATTGACAAACTGGTTGATTCTACTGCAAGGTATACCCTCTTTAGTTTCATGGATGCCAATGCAAGATATCATCAGATTCCAATGGCAGAGGCGGATCAGGCGCACACTACCTTTATTACCAACCAAGGAGTGTACTACTATAAGGTGATGCCCTTCGGCCTTAAAAACGTCGGGGCTACTTATCAGAGGTTGGTAAATTGAATATTTGACAGTCATTGTCCGGAATAATGAAGTTTACGTTGATGACATGATTGTCAAAAGTAAGCTTGAAACTGGCCATATTGCTGATCGCAGGGAAACTTTTGCTCCTTTGAGAAAGTTCAACATGCGCCTCAACCCGAAGAAGTGTGTTTTCGAAGTTCATGGCGGAAAATGCTTTGGTTTCCTTGTTGACGAACGTGGAATAGAGGCAAACCCCGATAAAATTCAAGCTGTTCTRGATATGCAGTCTCYGAGAARTGTGAAGGAAGTTCAGAGACTAACACGATGTATGGCCTCCTTGGGACGATTCTTGTCCAAATCGGCCGATAAGAGTTTGGCGTTTTTCAAGACACTCAAGAGATCCATTTAGATGGGATGAAGAAGCAGAAGTCGCATTTCAAGAGCTCAAAAAGCATCTATCTGGAATTCCAAAGTTGGTATCGCCGTTACCAAAGGAGCCTC
>SNQN01007110.1:13558-27126 GCA_008642245.1 Bassia scoparia
AAAGTACAATTATTAACCTTAATTAAATGTTTTCTTATAATTTTTATGCAATAATAAATATAAATAATAATAATAATAATAATAATAATAATAATAATAATAATAATAATAATAATGATACATATATAATTAATAAGGTGGGAATGGGAGGGAAATTTGGGAGGGAAAATATGAAGGGGTGGGGATTGCTTTAGTATATGTTATTAGATTAGATATGAATTACAAAAATAAAGGGATTTCATATTTTTTAAGTAAGGGCATTTAAGACTTWTACATCATTAAGGGTGATTAAGTCTTTTAAGAGGGGATATCATCTTCCACCCCCTTCCCTTAAATAATTCTAAGGGCATTAAAACTTTTACATCATTAAGGGTGATTAAATCTTTTAAGAGTGGGACACCATCTTTCTCTCCCCTTCCTTTATATAATAGAGATAAAAAGAAATTAAGAAAGTAAATAAATTAAATCATGCCAAAAAATATTCACTTCAATCCATTTAAGAAAGTTTGATGTAAATTATTTTTCTCAGAAATCAATCAAATGAAACAATCAATACAAATTTCTTTTTTTTTTTTTCAATATTTCAACAATCAATTCAATTCATCAATATAACAATATTTAATTAAATGCAATATTGTTGTTTATAATTATATTGCAAAGGAAACATGATATTTAATTATTTAGGTGACATCTATCATGCTTTAGAGAGAGGAAGAGGTTCGGACTTTAGAACAGTGGCTTCAACTCAACTTTGATCCCAGTGATTTGAAGTTTTAATCCTCATACCCTCTCCATTGTAAATGTATCCGGCTCTTATAACTCACCCGCCAAAAAAAAAAAATTAAGCTTTATAACTTTGTGTTGTCACTTCTGTTTTTTGTCGGTATGTATTGACTTTTAATCTCTTCTTCCCTTTGCTTTCTTATGCTGCCTAGCCAAACCCTTAATGTCAATGTTTTCCCATACTAGTGTTCCCCGGCGCGCGCACGCGCGCCGTGGCCCACTTTCGTATGTGAGTGTTATGTATGTGAATATGGTCCCTTGTTCCAAGAATGTTGCAACTACTTGAATAATTAAGTTCCAATCCTCTATTTGTTTTGTTTGATGGATATATTGGCGAACGACGAAAAGGGAAAATGATTAATGATATCATTGGAAAATGAACGCAAGAGTATTATGTTGAAGTATGAAAATTAGCAAATAATATAAGTAGTGATGAWAATGGTACCTCTAGAAAGACATACTTTACTACTTAAGTATTGAAAACTCTTTATTTCAACTCACACAGGAGAACATAAGAGCATCTGGAATGAAATACTAYCACCTATTRGCTACAAGCATGTGCCGTAAAAGGTAATAATTCATAATACAGTAACAATCATACAAAGTAGCTGCCCATTCTTCAATTGCAGTCATCAACGAACAGTAGTTGGTTTGTAATCAATGACGAGGACTTTGTATAAGTGATTAAGAAACAGGTTTGAGTGATCCTACACATAATTTACCACCATTAGCAATTCGTTCCAAGTTCATACCTTCATTGGAAATGCTAAACAGATCAATAATAGTGATTAAATGAAATTTAAAACCTGAAAAGGAGTTTAACCAATCTCCTAATATCGTTCGACTGATGCTTCCTCAATCAATTCACATGCCTTCCGATATCAATTTCCTTCACAATCACACCACTNTAGGAGGACGTAGCCCAGAGTTGGGTGAACATAGGGTAGGAGGACGTAGCCCAGAGTTGGGTGAACCTCGTTAAACTTTGTGTGTCCTTTATTATTTTGTTTACATTCCGCTGCTTACAAGAACCTGCCCAACTGGTTCCTCATACTAAGTCCAAAAAAGAAAGAAAAATTAGTAATAGAACGAAATACTCAATTCACCCCCCCCCCCCTCTTGAGTATCATAAAACCTTCAACCATAAAGGAAGGATGTTGCTTGTTTATTGGATACGGTCGACAGAGACCGTTTTAAATTCGAACGGTATAGATTAAAATAAGACAATTTCAATCGAAATGGAAATTATATCACCTTAAGGGAAGGATTTGGTTGTTTATTGGGAACGGTCGAGTGAGAACTGTTTAGTATCCAACGTCATAGATTAAAATAAAGGAGTTTCAATCGAAATTGAAATAAAATGACCTTAAATGAAGGATTTTGCTTGTTTATTGGATATGGTCGACAGAGACCGTTTTAGATTTGAACGTTATAGATCAAAATAATAGAATTTCAATCGAAATGGAAATTAAATGACCTTAAGGGAAGGATTTCCTTTTTTATTGGACTAGTGTTCCCCGGCGCGCGCACGCGCGCCGTGGCCCACTTTCGTATGTGAGTGTTATGTATGTGAATATGGTCTCTTGTTCCAAGAATGTTGCAACTACTTGAATAATTAAGTTCCAATCCTCTATTTGTTTTGTTTGATGGATATATTGGCGAACGACGAAAAGAGAAAATGATTAGTGATATCATTGGAAAATGCACGCAAGAGTATTATGTTGAAGTATGAAAATTAGCAAATAATATAAGTAGGTAATGTAAAGATCTCTCTTATTTGTGTTGGACATTAAGAAACCCACCCACATTTGAACCAACAAAACACCATCACAAAACCAAGGAAAATTGAGCAACTCATCACATACAACACCAGCATAAGTCCACCCACAAAACCACCTCACCACCACAAAGTCCTTATACTCCATATTTTTACTTTTTTTACCAACTAATCTATTGTACTTTAATTTATAATTTAGATCGAACTGATATTCCACATGTGAGTAATTAATCATGTTTTAATTTTTGTTTTGTTAGAATAATAAATCTACTATAGCATTACAATAAATATCATGGCATTATCACAAAAATGATCGCAACCCATTGGACATTATTATGTAGCCCAACCCACGCACAAACAGACCTAATCAGAAGCCCAACAATACATAAGCCCAACAATACATTATTATRTAGCCCAACCCACACAAATAGACCTAAGAACATCAACTTTAAGAGATCAAATAAGACTAATAATACTACTAATAATAATGATAATAATAATAATAATAATAATAATAATAATAATGACGATAACAGTAACGATAATTTTGGGTTACTTGTTCTCATTAATTAAAGAAAATAGTTCATGATTCATACAGACGCAATCTGAAAACTATTGTACAATTTGTTACTCAAAGTTCACCAAATGGATGATACAATTGCAGGAATTATGAGATGCATATTTTATAGCATGAAGAGTATTTTATGGCAGAGCAAAAATTGCAAGAGGAAAGCAGAGCTAAATTGTAAGAGAAAATTGGAGTAAAATTCTTTAAACAAAAAATGTAAGAGGAAAACAGAGCAAGGTTCAACGCAGAAGAGGAAAACAGAGCAAACTTTAAATAGTAAATGGTAGATTAAATCCAGGAAATTACTTAACATAGTGAAAGGTAGCAGATAGTTTTAGAGAGTACTTAACAAAAGGAAGCATTGACAACAATCTTAAAGCAGCATCTAGCAAAAGAAAGCATAAACTGTAACATATACAAACAAATACTAAACTAAAGCTTCATCAAATCATAGACCTTTGCTATAAATCCTGGAGACCTAGAACTGAACATTGCAAGACTCGCATGTGATGTTTTCCCCGCAGCTGCCTCGTTCGCCAATTGTCCAGTGCCTTGCTTCAGCCCTAGTTTGGCCACAKATGTTCTCGTACAGTAGACGGCTGCAACTGACCCTTTGCTGCAATGGGATGTGCAAATCATGAAGGAGGACAACGTCTTTCAGGTAGTTGACGAAGCGGCTCAGYAGAGGTGCATCTAAAGCGCGCAAATCGAAGAAACCACTGACATTACCATCTGTATAGGCTAGGAAAGCCTTGATGAAGGCAGCGTACTCTTCATCCCCAAGGTAGGCAAGTGGGACACAGTAATATCCATTCTGTTACCCTTGATGAACCTCTTGAGGGTTTTCCTAACAAGCCTTGCCTCTGACATAACTGCTAGGGTTGCTGGTGTACAAGTGAATCTAGGGTTCTGCACTTCTGGCTTAGGAGATGGAGGTTAGGAGAATTGCTTGGCTGGAGAAGAGTGAGARTATTTTGAGGAGGAAGCCATTGTAAGAGGAAAAGGCGTTTCTTTGGTCTTGTAAAATCTGAAAAGAAAGGAAGAGTTGTGACGGTTTTAATGTGGTTTTCTTCTCGAGGTTAATGATGATGATGTACTTGTAAACCGTCAAAATACCAAAGGCTTATTGGCTGATTTTCAATCGAAATTAAAATAAATTGACCTTAAATGANATGTTCTCGTACAGTAGACGGCTGCAACTGACCCTTTGCTGCAATGGGATGTGCAAATCATGAAGGAGGACAACGTCTTTCAGGTAGTTGACGAAGCGGCTCAGYAGAGGTGCATCTAAAGCGCGCAAATCGAAGAAACCACTGACATTACCATCTGTATAGGCTAGGAAAGCCTTGATGAAGGCAGCGTACTCTTCATCCCCAAGGTAGGCAAGTGGGACACAGTAATATCCATTCTGTTACCCTTGATGAACCTCTTGAGGGTTTTCCTAACAAGCCTTGCCTCTGACATAACTGCTAGGGTTGCTGGTGTACAAGTGAATCTAGGGTTCTGCACTTCTGGCTTAGGAGATGGAGGTTAGGAGAATTGCTTGGCTGGAGAAGAGTGAGARTATTTTGAGGAGGAAGCCATTGTAAGAGGAAAAGGCGTTTCTTTGGTCTTGTAAAATCTGAAAAGAAAGGAAGAGTTGTGACGGTTTTAATGTGGTTTTCTTCTCGAGGTTAATGATGATGATGTACTTGTAAACCGTCAAAATACCAAAGGCTTATTGGCTGATTTTCAATCGAAATTAAAATAAATTGACCTTAAATGAAGGATTTTGCTTGTTTATTGGATACGGTCGACAAAGACCGTTTTAGATTTGAACATTATAGATCAAAATAATAGAATTTCAATAGAAATGGAAATTAAATGACCTTAAGGGAAGGATTTGGTTGTTTATTGGATACGGTTGTTAGAGAACGAATTAGAATCCTCAAGATATAGATTAAAATAAAGGAGTTTCAATCGAAATTGAAATAAATTGACCTTAAATGAAGGATTTTGCTTGTTTATTGGATTTTGTCGATAGATACCGTTTTTGATTTGAAAGTTATAGATCAAAATAATAGAATTTCAATCGAAATGGAAATTAAATGACCTTAAGGGAAGGATTTGGTTGTTTATTGGATACGGTTGACAGAGAACGAATTAAAATCCTCAAGATATAGATTAAAATAAAGGAGTTTCAATCGAAATTGAAATAAATTGACGTTAAATGAAGGATTTTGCTTGTTTATTGGATACGGTCGACAGAGACCGTTTTAGATTTGGACGTTATAGATTAAAATAAGACAATTTCAATCGAAATGGAATTTAAATGACCTTAAGGGAAGGATTTGGTTGTTTATTGGATACGGTCGGGAGAAAACGAGTTAGAAATCCAACGTTATACATTAAAATGAAGGAGTTTCAATCCAAATCGAAATAAATTGACCTTAAATGAAGGATTTTGCTTGTTTATTGGATACAGTCGACAGAGAYCGTTTTAGATTCGAACGTTATAGATCATAATAATAGAATTTCAATCGAAATGGAAACGTTTTGACCTTAAGGGAAGGATTTGGTTGTTTATTGGATACGGTCGACAGAGAGCGCTTTAGATTCGAACGTTATAGATTAAAATAAAGGAGTTTCAATTGAAATTGAAATAAATTGAACTTAAATGAATGATTTTGCTTGTTTATTGGATACGGTCGACAGAGACCGTTTTAGATTTGAACGTTATAGATCAAAATAATAGAATTTCAATCAAAATGGAAACGTTTTGACCTTAAGCGAAGGATTTGATTGTTTATTGGAAACGGTCGACAGAGAGCGATTTAGATTCGAACGTTATAGATTAAAATAAAGGAGTTTGAATTTTAATGGAAATTAATAGACCTTAAGGGAAGGATTTGGTTGTTTATTGGATACGGTAGGCTCACCTACTTCTCAATCGTGCAGCTGATTCTAACCCAATTGGCTCATAATTCAGCTGTTGTTTGAAATGAGTCTGCTCGATCGCGTTTTCTTCTCTGGGATACCAGAATAATGCCAACCGATCCTTTTTGTTTGACGACATTCTCAGTACACCAGTCGATCTTCTATCAATGATCCGTTAGGAATTCAGCTTCTGCTTGCTTCCAGCGTTGGAGAATTGTGAGAACTGCTTCCCTTGAGCCTTTTGGAACATATTGATCAAAAGTTCGGAAAGCATCACCCATCTTGTAGGCGTCCACTCAGAGTTTTTTCAGGATGATACTCATGTCGTTTCGACATGTGACTGTTGGTAAGAAGATAATCGCATTTTGTCGCCCAAACTGAAGCAAGTTTTCTCGTATTTGATATCTCTCATTTGGAAGAATTTACTCATAAATGCATTTCTTCCCTTAGTTCTTGAGCAAGCATTTGCTCCAGCAGGTTTTGAGTGACAGAGGTGGCCGTTAGTGGTAACCGAACTGGTGTAGTGAGGTTGGATGTAACTCTTTCCTTTGTTCACACGCCTTGTTGACTTATGTCAAGTTTTGTTCATCTTCCGAGTTGTTGAAGATGGGTTCACAATATAGTAGTGTGGAAGACTGTGATGTATTGAGGCGCCCAAATCCTCGATTCCTTTTCGTTTGAGTGTTTAGGCTTATGGCTTTGATCTTGATGCGTCGATGATGCTCGGCTGCTAGACTACAAGGCTTCCATTAGTAGAATGCCACTTTGCGGATTGAGTTCTCTTATTTGCGGCCCGAAGACTTCTTAAACACAGTTGTATTGCGCTTTCCTTCCTTCTTCTACATATTACTTCTTATGATCTGTATGCAAGGTGTGGCACCGTTGTGTGGTCCGGCGTTTTTAAACGGCATGACTGTTGTGCATTGTTCCCATGGAGTATGAAGTTGTTTTTCAGTCTTTTCGCCATTACTTGATCTGCACTCATGAGAACAGGGTATTTGCGTGTTAGCACCGATGTCTATGTTGGTATGGGTATCTCCTTTGGACTTGCTTTGTTGAGATCGCGAAATCACACACTTCGCTCTTCATCTTTCTGACGGCTTTGGATCCTTCTGGTAATGCATGTTTATGAACGCTCTAACGCTTGATCATTCTTCTCAATTTGGCTGTTAGGTTATTCTTTGTTCTCTTAGTTTTGCCTTTGATTAATGTAGTGTTCGAATCTTGGTGATCCCTGGCTGTTCGGTAGCCATGCGACCTCCTGATCTTGAGTGTTGGACATGTATCTTCGCGAAGCTGACCTTACATTTGTGCTCTCTCTGAATGTTGATTTTCGTTCTTCATGATGGTTCTTTGCTCATGTTTTTTCATTGTTTTTATAGTTATCTTTTTGTCTTAGAAGTCAGTTGCAGTAATTAAGGAGAGAAGAGACGGGTAGCGAAGGTCTTATGAATTCAATCATCTCGAAGCAGAACCTCAGGAGTTGAGAGAAATTTTAATCCAGTTTATTTGTCCAATGACGTCCTGACCTTCTCCTGACTCCCTATTGGCTACTCGATAAACTTCTCGATCAGATCTAAATGTCCTCTCCAGGTTGAAATGGACTTGCGGCCGTCAGGTGTGATTTAGTTTTGCCATCTGAACTAGTCAGTTCGGATCACGTTGTTGGTCAACGACCGTGCTCCCACCTTTTTAAGTCTTTTCCCCCCCTTTCTTTTTCTCCGAGTAGACCAAGCAAGTTGTCATAAGGGTTGCATTTGCAGTCATTAACCCTCAATATCCAGTCTTGAAAACCTCGCTGGATACTTTTTGCATCAGCGTGAAGTTAGGATCAGCTCGGAATCCTCTCCTTCGCATAAATCCCTTGAGCGTAGCTCGTCACGGGGGATGTGCCATTATTAAGCTCTTCTTCTTCGGACATATTTCGGCTTGCTCTCTCTTTTTGTAGGAGACTTCCAGTTCAATTGTCATTTTTGTGGCGAAAGAGGCTGAGTGCTCTTGTTGTCTAAGCCACAGGAGTGCCTTGTTTTTTCCCAAGGGTCTGCATGGATGTGATGCTATAAGGATTTCAATACAGCTCGAACCCATTCTCATCTTGTCGTGCTGATTAAGTGCGACTTCCTATTGCTTGCTTTTAGGGAGACGCACGATTTCGGGCGCCATAATAAACTTGCTTTTTATGTAGAGAGGCGAACGCTTCTGAAGCAGCGCGCGTAGATTTGAATATTTTGAATCCATCACATGGACTTTCACCTTTTTTCATTGATCCACAGCATGTTGAGCATATTTCAGATTCCTTGATTGTCTAGCGCGATGTTGGTATTAGCTTGAATATCTATTGCGATTCCCGCTTTGAGAGTTAGCAAATTGTGGGATCATTGCTCACAATTTGATGTTGAATGACCTACCAGTGAGTGAAGGGCCTATTGTGATGGGTCCTTCGAGAGATCGCCAGAAAATTAGACAGCTGTGGTGGTTATGAATTGACACTTCAGGTTGTTCGCTCGGACATTTGATTTCCCAGAGGCTTGAGGAGGCTCACGTACTTTCGAGGCATCATTGCAAACGTCGTTCGGCTTTGTTTTTTGTTGTAATGGATTTTTGTTTGGGATTGATGGACAGTGTTGCGAGGTTCAGAACCCACTGTGTACTGCCATCGTCTTCCTTGAATCTTATCCAGGATTTTCTTATTTCTTGTCAGGTTATGGTCGCGCGCTTATATAGTGCTTGTCGCTGTCCCAAGCATTAACAAAGTTATTGAGATAGAGTGACCTCGACGTGACCCACTGGATAATAGCGTGGTCAAAGTGTTTCTATCCACGAATCAGGGTAGTGGGGGTTGATGTGCATGTCGCTTTTTGAGGTGAAGTGGGGCTCATCTTTACATGTCTTGGATCGCATCTTTAGCTTAACTCCTCTGTAGACCTGCTACCTTGATGATTTGATAGGGTTTGGTTCGTCCTACTTTTTTCCTTGGAGATGGGGTTCCATAGTGTAGCTTTGTTTGAGTCGTTCAAGTGTTGAGGTATCTGCCCATGGAAAATTAACGCGTAGGTAATACCTGTTCTTGGACCAGGTAGCTGCGTGCAGAACATTGTTTGAAACGTTCCTTCTTGTTGTTGTATCTTGTTGTATGTTAGATGTTCTGTTTTCTCTTCATAAGTCTCTCCATGCATACATGTGGTAGCTTCTCGGTATCTAGCCCGATAGGAGGAGTTCTTGTATCTGGTGAAGTTCGTATGAACTTCCTTTCAATTAGGGTATTTTTAACAGTTGATCAGCGCCTTTCGTCTTAGAGAAATGCGTTACTCCTCTTTCGCTTGTTTCAGATTCAAGTTTCGAGAGAGTTGATTTGGCTGTTCCCGTTGTAAGTATAAGCAGCGATCCTTCCCGTTTGTTCCTTCTCACCGCAACTTTCACAGTGCGCGAGGTGGAGACTTCGTAGCAGCAGAGCGCCCTGAGACAGTGCCTGCTGAGATGCAACGAGCTCGTCGTGGCTTGAATTGAGGGTTGGCTACTTCAGGGAGTTTGGAGGGACATCTCGTTTCAGTGTTCATGAATGGCCACCAAGTGTCTTTGAATCATTCATGTTCTTGTATGGGAAGTTGTGCGAATTTTCCCAGCTGTGTTGCACGGTGTCAGCGACCTCTCTCTTAGTGTTCGTCGTCTGGTGAATGACGGAGATGATTGAGTTGGGGCCTTAAAAGGTTGCTTTGCGAGCGACGGTGGAGTCTGATCGTCTCGAATGTTGATTGCTTAACCCCGGGATCAATGTTAATCGCCGTAACGGACAGATTAATTCGATGCTTCATCGATCAAGACTATGCCTGAACAACAGATCGTCTTCCTTTCTGCTAATGCACTATTGATGCATGGTATCCTTTCCCTTGTCGTTTTCGATTTTTTTTGTTCTTTTTTTTTTCTTTTTTTTTTTTTTTTTTTCTTTTTTTTTGGAAAAGATACCTTTACAATGATGGTGTCTCATGTATGTTGAAATCTATGTCTATAAAGCTATATTTAGCTTATGCGATTTTGTTATTATGTCGGCTAGAGCCGAAGTCCATATGCACTTTCTACACCACTATTTATGGTTTCAATCACTGTCCTCTAGGGTACTGATGGTCGTGGTTAATCAAGGCTGTACTGCCTAAGTAGGCTTGTTCAGTTTCCCATGCTTAGATGTTGCAATACTTATGCAGATCTAACTGAACGATGCGATGGATTGCCTTGCCATGCGATCTACACATGCCCAAGGTGTTTCCCCTTATGTAGTCTCGGCATGACATGCCATATTGAGCCAAGTGCTAATGTTACCTATTCGAGGGTACTTGCAAGCAAATTCTAACATTGATGATGGTTTTACAGATTTTAAGTCTGTCACTTACTAACGTATTTCCCCGTGAGTCGCCAACTTGTAGACGTGGCGCACGCCCTCAGGTTTTGCGGGGCGCTTGTATCATCGAGGTTTGCGTGTTAGCCGGATCCGCACTGAGTGTTGGGTAGTGTTGTCGGTTGAGGGGTCCACGGCCTAGATGGTATTACGACGCCCGACGTTCGGCCAATCAATGCCCCACGTCCATCATCCGTTGGTTCAGACATGGTCGCTCAGATTGATAACCCAATCGCCCGCATGTAGCTCTTTCGTTCATTGTTTCCATTAATGATTTGAATGACATAACTTACGTTTTTTAGCCTTAAGGACTACCCATTAGATTATGTTGAGTTGTGTTCTATTATTCCGCGACTCCTACTGTGCACTTTGTTTATCTGTTAACGGTGCCTAAAGTTGTCATGTTAATCGATTTAAGTGCTTCTAATTAGTCTTTGTTTAGCAAACATATACAACTATCAACAATGACTATGACTTATGATAGATGAGGCATAACTTATAGCAACTCATCTACCCTAATTCAAGAAAAACAGTTGTTCGCTAACGCATGGAACGATCTTTGCTTGATCCGCTACACGCAAAATAATGTTTCCCTTTTACGCACGCGAATGTCTTTCGCTTCATGCTATCAGATAAGTTTTAGTCTTGACGATATAATATGAAAGCAGAAACTAAAACCTTGAAAACAAAGTGAACTATTTACATGAAAGTTCAGGTAGTTTCTACATGCTTTATTATATTAACTATAACTGGTATCATATAAGAAAGAGATTATTGTTGGTAATCTCAGATTACTTGTTATGCTTTATTGAAGTCGTGTTGAATAACTGTTAATGGTTGACGTTCGGAGAGAGAGAGGGATGCGTGTATGAATCGTGTTGGGTGTTGACTGCCGCTGGAGGCAGGGCATTTATGGCAGAGGCACATTTCGAGAATAAACCTGCGTATATCGCTTATTGGCGTATACGCTGTCCTGTCTCATATACGCTCATAGCGTATTACGTGCTTTTTCCCCCCTATTTTTTGGAATTTCGTGTGGTATTTTGAGGTATATACGCTCTGTGGCGTATTTACGCTCTTGATAGCGTATATCCGTCACGTTGCGTATATCGCTCAATATTTGTTATTTTCAACTGAAATTTTTGATTTCTGATTTTATTCGTTGATCCCTTGGATTCCGCCTAGACACTGCCTCAAAGCAAGGAGTTCTGAATCTAGAGTTAGTATTTCCGGTTTTTTCTATTCGTCGCGTATTTCTGGTATTCTGCGTATTAACTTGCAATTCATACTCATAGAAATCAGAAAACTATTAAATTGGCGGATTCAGAAATTGACGATCTGATGCATCAAACGCATGGATGCTTGAACCTTTTGACCTTTGAAACCTTGAAAAACGAGAAGTATTTTTGCTTGCCTTTGCCTTTACTCAATTTGGTACGACTTGGTTTTTCAATTTGTGATTCAAGCTCTTTTCTATTCAAACACACGGAGACGCGGTAGGCTTATCACGGCATCATTTGGGGACATTTTAGTGTTACGTCGGTCGGAGAAACGATTGAATCCTTTACTTAATGAGGGCTTTCATCAAATCGAATAATTACCTTATGAGGTTTTGCTTGTTTATTGATCGTCGAAGAGCCGTTTAGATTCGACGTTTGTCTATAATGTTCAAATCGGAAATGAACGTTTTACCTAGGAGGGATTTGGTTGTTATTGTAGCAAGAGGCGCTTAGATTCACGTTTAGATTAAATTAAGAGTTCCAATGAATTAAATTGATTTATGATGATTTGCTTGTTTTTTGGTACGTCGCGAGGTTTTAGATTGACGTTATCGATCAAATAATAGATTTCATCAATGAACGTTTGCCTTAAAAGATTTGATTGTTTTTGGCGGTCGACAGAGAAGCGGATTGATTCGACTATAGATTAATAGGTTTGTTTTAATGATATAGACTAGGAGGATTGGTTTTTAGTGGTCGTTGACAACAAGATTAATCCAGTTTGATTAATAGGTTTCGTAAGTATTTGAAAATGGAGCTTAAATGAAGGATTTTGCTTGTTTTTTGATACGGTCGCCAAGACCGTTTTTGATTTGACTTATAGTCATAATAGGCTTCAATGAAATGGAAACTATACCTAAGGGATTTGGTTGTTGTTGGCTCCGGTCGCAGGGCTATTTAGATGTGAACTTATAGATAAAGGGTTTGAATTTATGGAAATTTAGCCTAAGGGATCTTATTGTTATGAATCGATGACAGAGACGATTAAGTCCAAGTGTGATACTAAAGAGTTTTAAGTAAGTTTTGAAAAAATTGGTTATCATTTTGCTTTTTTTTGGTACGGTGCAAAGACCCCCCCCCCCACTTTTTAGTTACGTTTGTCAAATAATGATTTCAATCGAATGGAATTATTGCTTAGAGATTTGGTTGTTGTTGGATAGTGACAGAGACATTTAGATTGCACGTTTGAGTAAACTAACGATTTATTATGGAACTTATAGACCTTAGAAGGTCTTTTGTTATGATACATCGGATTTAATTACGGAATTAGTTGACCAATTTAATTCGCAATAGTGATAAACTTTAAATTAGACATTTGTTGTATTTAAATCTAATAGTTTGATCTAACTTTAATTGAATTAGTTGATCAAATTTAAAATTAGAACAAGTCATCCTTTAAATTAGGAACTTTATGCACATTTTTAATTCAATTAACTTCATCATAATTAAAGAGCTTGCTTTTCTGGAATCCCAACTTTGACAGTGAAGAAACAAAAATTAAGTACGTTCAGCGCTTCCGTGTGAAAAGTATGAGAAACCATTCATCGTATTTCATTGGGCTCAAATCATGATTGTCTTCCGGATTGCCATCATCAGTCGTATTGAAGGCTTCTCTTTTTTGATTGGCGCTCAATTTTTCATTTCTACAGTAGTTAGGCGTTTACCAAATTTCTCTATATCTTTCACGACTTTTTCTTCTGGTGTAACTATTAATTTAATTTGAAATTTTGTTCTCTCTCTTCCATCGATAAAAGCGACCAAAATGTCTTACTATGTTTGCCTTGACCTGTTTCTTCTTAGACGGCCATCGAGTCACACATCCCTTGCATGCTTCAACTGCGCATGACACTTTCT
>SNQN01007111.1:3848-34904 GCA_008642245.1 Bassia scoparia
CACATTATGACGCTTTTTAAGCGTTCATAATTTAGGCGCTTTGCCATACAATTGAAATATTTTTTTGGATAAAAAAAGCGTCCTTATTTTTCCAATAAAAGCGTATCAACAAATAAACTTGACAAGTAAAAAGTGTACAAATGCTTCCAATGAGGACCAGTTTAAAAGCGTCAAATTTACATTGCAGTTGTTTTTAAAGGCGTCACAAATATGTACAAGTATATTGACTTTAAAAAGCATGGTTATATAGCCACGCTGAAAATAATGATGCTTTTAGTGACGCTTTCCCAAAGCGTCACAATGCAATATAGAGACGCTTTTTGCTGATGCAATAAGACAAAAAAAAGCGTCACAATTGGCCTTGTTTTTTTGTAGTGGACTTAAGTACTACGTAATGCAGGATGCTTAACACATGCCGTCTTTAAGAGGCTGAATTTGCATGACACTTCAAGTATTGGCCACGCATCACTAAAGATAATAGCTTTAGTGAACTCCCCAGTGAAGTCGCCAGAAACTGTCCGGTCCCTCTACTTCGAGGGGTACAATTAGTTGATGGCTCAGATTTTGTCAGAATTGAATTCTTGCTTTTGCATAGTGTGTGTATGCTTGGAGTTGTGTGTTTATACTTGAAAACGAGTTGAGGAAGTTGCCACCGCACTTCTTTCGGGAAGCTACGGAACCAGGTTTAAGCCTTGCCTATAATTGCATAAAGCAAGGRGAAGGACTCCTTGTCTTGTCATGAACCAAGGGTCTGGATTAAGGGACAAGGGTAAGGGCGAAGTAGTACACAACACCCCCCGCATCTAGCGGCCTCTACTCGATAATTGCGAGTCCATTGTCAAAAAGACAACAACAAAGATATTTCCGTTTTAACTCTAAGAATGCAAATTACTAGGTGGGTTGCTTAACATAAATATATGCACATAGGACTTATTTATTTTGCGACATGTGTTGTTTAGATCCGTATTCAAGGTGACRAAAAGCCAATTTGTCCAAGAATTAGTCTTATTAGGCGTGAGAACATGCAAATTTTTTGTCTTGTTTAAGACATAATAATAYTGTGATTTGCAAGTACGCAAGCATTCAACAAGAATTAAAGTTGTSCCTAAGATTGATTTTAATTCYTGTCAAATAGTTTGTTAATCAATATTACATGCTAATTTGCAAAGAAAATCAAATTTCTAACAAGCGTGCAAAAAAGGGGTTTAGGAATGGAGACATTGGCCTCATACTAACCTTTGCAACATGGTGCTTTCGATCAAGAACGACGCTTCGGACCCTTAAGAACCCTCCTTTTTTTAGAAGAACCTTTGAAAGAGACATTTAAATTGTATTTGATGTGTAAAAGAATTGTAAAACAATTTGTGAATTTGAATGCAAAGTAAGAGAATGAGGAGAGAAACGAGCGGGATAAGGGTGTATGAAGTGTGAGTATGAGGCGTGAATGTTGCAAATGAGGACCCGAGGCCTCGTATTTATAGGAAAAGTTTAAAAAAGGAAAAGAATTGGGCATCATTGCGCCCACCATGTGCGTAATCGCGCCCAACTTGGGCGTAATAGCGCCCAGGCCTTTTTTTTCGACTAGCTWTATTTTGCGCGATATAATTATGGTAAAAATTCATTTTWTGTTTGAATTTGAATGGGGCGTGCATGAGAAGTTAGAGGATTCATCTAGACATCCTCTTGGAGCAAGCTAATCAGGCCCCATGGTCTAGAATGCTCCGGAAGGATCGYTTTCGCTCGGGTGCACGTTTTTCCTTGGAAAATTCATGACTATTTTTATACAAGTCAAAAATTATGGAAAAATATGCATAAAGCTCCCTGAAAAAAATAGTGAATTGTGTGAAAATTTCATGAATTTTTAATTTTTTTCATAATTTAATCAATTATCGCAAAATTAACTAAATTGTTGAAAATTCCAAAAAAATACCAAAAATGCTTAGAAAAATTTGAAAAAATTCCTAAAAATTCTAGAAAAATGTTTAAAAATAAGGTAAAATTATTTTGGAATTAAAAATAATTATTAAGGGTGCTTTGTGTAGGGAAATGTGCCCGTTATAATGAAAACTTGCCTTTTTTAGGGTTTGTCACAACCCTAGCTCTCTCAATTCAGCTTGTGTGTTGCAAGGGGTGTCTTATCATCGTCTGTCTTGGGCTAGGGAAAAATGTAGATATCTACATCTACCATCAATAATCGAATGCCCATCCACCTCCTTGCCACAGCCGCCACATTTTCGACACAAACAAAGGTGAGGAAGAAACTCAACCGCCATGGCAACGCCCACTGGAATTTCGCCACACCACCACCACCACCACCAKAAATGGCGTCCAACATCCACTGTGCGACAAAGAGACCCACTATTCCCATAGTCGAACTAGTCATCGCAACAATGACCATGGTAGTACACTCGAATTTTGAATCTCGTAAATAATCGTATTCGCGTTGTTGTACTTTTCAGAATCGGACACTTGCTTACCAAAGTCACGTAGGTCKAACAGAAACTTGTGTGGTTTTGGATGGCAAGTCCAATGGCAATTCGTGTGATTTGACCACGCGAGTCCAATGGTAACTTGTGTGATTCAGACAAACAACTTTCCATTGGACATGTGTTTGCATATCGCGCAATTTAACATTAGACTGTGGCATTAAATCACAAGGTTCCATTGGACTGCCGTGATTTTGATACACAAGTTACAATTTTGATATTTTTAAACAACTTATCAGTTTCTTTGCAATTGCTATTATCGTAATAGTTATAGTTGATAAAGGAGTTAAATTAGTTTTCATGTTATTTGTTATCGTAATTTTTTAATAGATAAGTGTTAGCTCTGTTTATTTCACTTATTTTAGTTCAATTAAAATAACTAACTAACTTAAACGCAAATACAATTAATATTCAATTACAAATATAATTATCATATTTTACTCTTCAACCACAAATCATTAATCTTCAACCATATTTGATTAATTTTCAACCATAAATATATGAATTCGTTTTACTTAGTGATGGTAATTATGACATTGACGATATACATATTTTGATTATCTTAACCATACAAATATATATATTTTTAATTGCAAATATGTTTTTATGTAATTTCGAATTTGTTTTTGATTTTTATTTGTCTACATTTGGAATATTTTGACGAAGGAGATGATCGACTATAATGATTGGTTTATCACGATTAGAGTTCGCAAGCACACTGAGGTTGCAGCGTATGTTAAACTAATTGTTGTGGAACTAGTCTATATTGTAATAAAATGGTTTATAGAATTATAAATTGATACTACAATTCGATTGGAAAAGTTCATACTACAATTCATATAGAGAAACTGGTTAAAAGAATTCAAACTACAGTACAAAATAACGCAAATACAATACATAAAAAGAACTACACGGGGTTAGGTCACCCATCATTTCCACTCCCCGCCCCGCTGAAATTCCATTGTGTCGTTGAACCTCTGCAAAGGAACACGCATGTTCAACAATATAGATAATAATTCAAGCATAGTGAGAATTAAAACACTAATTCATAAATATTAACAAAATCATTAAAGATTTTCATCATCATCACTATTTTCAGTAAAGCAATGAATTTAAATTTTAAATTTTTAATTAAACTTCAAGATGAGTACTTGCGTGTTATCACAAACATGTCAACCGTCATTGTGTAATTTTAACAAACAGGTAAACGATCATTGTATAATTTTAACAATTAGGTCACATTGGACTTGTTTGTTTGAATCATCAAAAACCATGGGGCATGCTGTAAATGACGCAAGTACCATAGGACCCTCTTGTGACAATCACACAGGTCATCGTGGACTTGTGTGATTTTGACAAGCAAGTATACTTATTGGAAAATAAAATATATCAAATATTGACCTCTCGTCGGAGAGCATCCTTTGGTAGCATTAATCTACATTTTGGGGACAAACATTTAATGTCAATTTGATTTTCTCTACAATTCACACAATTCATAATTCATACACATTTTGAGGTTGCTTCCAAATCTTCAAACTAATCTAATCAATCTCTTTACCAACAATAACACAGATTTGCACATGTTTATCATCTAAAACTATAAAAAAATAACAATTAATTATAAAAAATTAATTACTTCCTCCGTATCAAAATAAACGCAACGATTTGACATAAAGTAGAGAGAAAAAGTTTATTGGTTTATTTTGATACGGAGGAAGTATAGAAAAGACAAATATTTAGCATAATAATACAAAAATGTCGAAGACAACAAACCAAAATCAACAATGCAACTAATACAAATTAAATTACTATTAATAAAATAGCTTTAATTTAAAACATGGTGATTAATAACTGATGGTTTAACTTAAATTGAGTTATGATCGAATCACCAAAAGATTTCGAATTGCGATCGGAGGCCTAGATGTGGACGCCCTACGACAACAGAGGAGGGACAAAACAATAATTCCAAGCGGGGGGAATTTCTGGCGGTGATCTTGCGACAGCGAGCCTGCAGCAGCGGTGGCGTTTTTGGAGCAGCGAGTGATGGGAAGCTTCCAAGATACACAACAGCTTCGACGGCAAGTTACTGACCATACGATAGGGACTGCAGCAGTGTTAGAAAGGTGTAGCGAAGAGGCGCGACGGTGTTGACTTGTGTGGTGGATGCTTGATAGATGGAAGTTCAATGGGTTGATGGTGGGGTTGTGGTGTGAGAGTGAGAGTGAGAGTGAGAGTGAGAGTGAGGTTGTGATTGATAAATGTGAGGGTGGAGTGAGGGCTTAAGGTATTTGGGGTATTTGGTACAAAATACGGGCAGTTTTAGGAACCCCATTTTTTTTATCTATTTGTGTCCCGTATTTCGCATTTGTATTTTTGGATCTAATTGCTATCTGAATTAACTTATTATTCACTTTTGGATAAATTTAGTGATCAAGATTAATCTTCTAAAATATTCTGGATTGTTCTCGAATTTTCTTGATTTATTTAAGAATTTTTGAATTTATTTATTTTCTAAAATCGTATCACAAACTTATAAAAATCATAGAAAAATTAGAAAAAATATTTAAAATTACTGGCGAAATAAAAAATGAGAGGAATAAGATGAGAATGAGAAATGTTAGAAATGACCTTTAGAAATAATTCTAAAAAATTGTTTTTACTATGAAAAATGCCTTAAAAATAGAAATTAATTAAAAGAACTGTTTTCCGCCTATTATTGGGCTCTCGACATATGATTTCAAACTCAAATTTTAATTCGACTCGTGCAAAGGGGTTATGGTTTATGGATTTTGTCGTGACTTCCGGAATCAAATCTATTTTGAGATGTCGTACTTTTCCTCATTGGCTATTCAATTAGGGGAGACACTTTTGGATGTCTACAGTTTATTGATATTTCTTTTCTAGTTTTACTTGTTGCATGCAAATTRGGAGAGGAGATTAATGGAATTTGATTCCTATAGACCTTGAAATCAAAGCTACTATTGCACATAGGCAAGGAGGTAGAAGGGACAGGAGAAGAAATCGGAATACATAGGAAACCATGATCGAGGAACCTGCTAAATCACTTTGGGAGTATGGTGTACCAGACACTAAAAATGCTTCACTATCTAGCATTGTTCGACCGACTGTCAATGCTGCTAATTTAAAGCTTAAACCTCAATTTATCCAATTCATCTCTAATGATTCATTTGTGAGGCTAGACAATGAATGCCTTGTAAATCATATAGCCAGTTTCTTTGAGAAATGTTATGCTGTGAAAATCACAATATGAGTGAGGATCGGATGCCATTTGAGAATGCCTTTTTCTTTCTCTCTTTGGGATACAAGCATACAAAAACTTGTCCCCCACATTCATTATCATAGATGTCTACCTTTTCTATTTTCTCCATGATAGGAGTTCTCTTAATTTTCARGCTCTTTATCGCTTTTATTAACACACTAGTGTTTTGTTTYTTTTCGAATTGTGAATTAAAGCAATCATTAGAGGTAATAGAAGAAAAAGAATTWGACGCTGAGTAAGAAGAAATGATAATATTATTAACTTCTAAAGAGAGTACAACAAAGTTAGCTTTAATAGAGGRTGGATTATCAAGGGAATGGGGGACACTAGGCTACTTGGCAGACTCGCAAGGAGGAATCTTCCTAGGACTAACTATTTGTTAAGTTTATTTTGCACTTCATRAACAAGTTAACTGCCCAATATTGTTTTTCGTTCTGTAGTGGACTGCCCATCTGGTTACTAATTATAATGGATAACTTCGCTAAAGTAAAAAGGCTCTGGTGAATGTCCCCACTGGTCCAATAGTCGTTCACGCCTATACCGGTCCGGTATTATCAGTGGGATGGAATATTCCCAATAGTGAAGTCAAGGGGATGAAATTTAGCAGTCAAAGGAAACAAGGACAAGGTCTAGGATCACCATGGCTATAGCCTGACCTGGGACCTGCCTCTCTTCTTTCGACTTTGTATCTACTTCATTAAATCTCGGAGAAGGATACTCCTTGACACTGCTTATAGTTAAAGCGGCCAGGGACATTAGCTCCCTCAATATTGTTCTAGGATAAACCAAGGGTGATTCTTCCAAGAGTTTTTTATAGTTATTCCTAAGCCTCCAAGCGTCGTTTAGAAAATCATCAATCGTTCATTAATTGATTATCTTTTCCACTAAAGCTCCAACTAGGTAACGAACTCGTTGCACCATCTTACATAACGCCACATTGTTAGCATTCAACGTTTCATGATATTCTAATATTATCCTATCCACATTTAGTAATGCCCTACTTTGAGTGGGGAGCCAAGTTTTGAACCTCGTGGTCATTACCCTAGCAGTCTCAGTACCAATTCAGTGCGAGAGTTGAACTGCCATGATTCTATACAAATTCTTTAAAATGCTTGTAAATACGTACACTACTGGAAAACAACAACCTTTGGTCTTAGGCGATACTTAATCTCCCCCTATTTAGAGTTGCAAATGATCTAGGTCTTGCGTTTTTGAGACATCGGTCTCAGAGGAACAAGATCTTAAAAAGAGTGTCATTGTGGAAATAGTTTCTAAATTACCAGGCATCTTCGAGTGGATTCTCAGGATTGTGATCGTTTTGAAGTATCATTTTTAATTACCCACTCTCCGAGTAGATCGTTTAGGGACATGGTTTGCGAAAGTAATTGCTATTTGGAACCTCTCTCCCACTGTGCGTCGCCAAAAAACCTGTTGAGGTGATTTTCACTTCACCAGCAAGTCAACCGTCCCATTGTTTATAGTTCGGTTTAGGGCTTCCCCTCTAGTACTTATTTATATTGATAACTTGCTAACGTAAAATGCTCCTAAAATGGAAAATTTATCAAGAGATTGAGAACGTAAGGACATAGCCTTATTGAGGAACACGACTGAAATATAAACAAACAAAAGTGAAGAATAACGAAATCCATCCATTTATAAATTAAAGGATGTGTTATTACTTACAATCGTTTTTACAAGGAATGATTAATACCTCCATGTTTACACAATTGCCGGATGAAAATGAACAAGCTAATGATCCATTGAAGGGATGAAGTATGCTATACTATGCTAACTACTTGGCTACTAAGCTAGTGCAGGTAGAAAGCTAAATCCGAGGAAAAGTAGATATTTTTGTTGTTTAGTTGATATGTTGGTCTTGTTTTCTGATTTCCTGTGTCTATTTATAGGCTCTAGCGGTAGAGATTCGTGATGGTAGTTACTCCCTTAGACGATTCCTCCTGCTTTCTTTTCATATTTCAAATAATTGTACTTTCCCTCCAAAGTCTCTTATGACTCGACTGATCTTCAATGGGTCATCTTCTAACAGGTTGTTTCAATGGGCCACTTCATACCACAAATCCATTTCTAAGCCTCTGTCATTATCGCTCAGCTGCAAGTACTTAAAAAGTACCGCATATCGCGTGTATCTTGATTGCTTATACGTCTTTACTCATTGCTAGTCATCTACCTGACTGGGTGATTGTATTGTATTCACTATATAGGTTTTTCCCTCATTCTCTTTTTTATTGATGGACTTTGCCTTCCTTAAGGCCCCTCTGCTACTCATTTTGTATTGTTTAGTGTGAATAAAGGTTTAGTGTTTACTTCCATGATTTGGTAGTGATTTTGTACTTATTTGCGAGCACTAACGGATCTTTAGGGGAAGTAGCAAGGAGCAGGAGTGGAGCGACCCAAGGATGATCGTTGTTGGAGCATCGATTTTGAAACATATCTCATTCTTTTTGGATATAAATCTTGGTTCGTGGTTTTGTAATCGTGCGATTCCAATTGCATTTGGAAACTAGGAACTTGAGAGCTTGATTTGATAAGGTCGTAATAGCCTAATTTGGACAACCGAGCTTTGAGATATGGCCCTTCTGAGACGGACCAATGAAATTTTCGGATGAGCCAATCCGATTGGATCATGGTGTGATCCCGATCAGATTAGAACCCAATTTCTATCCTTTAAGTCTATTTTAGTTGGCATTTAATTTGAGGACTATAATTGTAATTAGAAAGATTATCTATTTTGAGAGGAATTTAGAAGTATTTAAAGAGAGTGATCCTGATGTGTAAGGACTATCACTTCATATCCAGATTATTAGATTAATTCAGATTCAATTACGTATTTCTCACTAAACACCTGTTTTATGTTTCCATCAATTGAAGCATTCAAGGTATTTTTCATTAGATTTCTTCTTTATTATGTTCTTGCTATTGATTATTGTTAATTGTTATTTTATTTCATTGGAATCCATTGATGATTTCTTAGGTTTATTATATTGTTTTTATTGATTTATTATGCTGCAGTAATTCTTCTTCTAGGGCAATTGGAGGATCTTGTAACAATATAATTAGCACGTTTTGGGTTTTATTCCAATTAATATTTTGGCAATTATCTAATCTCCTATTGAGCCATGATAAATGTTAGGTGCACGATTAATGCGTAATGTAGATTAGTCGATTGAGTTTCAATCTAGCGATTGAAACTTAATACAAGATCTATGGACCAATAGGCCATAACGAGACTATCCTAGGTCGAGAGATACGGTTCGGGAGTAGTTTTATGGTTCAATTCGATTCGATGAGAACTTTAATCCTATTCGATTGTGCCTTTTGTTGAGTTGTGATAAATGATTGTTGTTTAGTTGAACCCATAACCAGCTTTAGATAGTTTAGTCATAGTTAATCATCCTCGCTTTTATTGTGAGCTTAAAATAATCTCATACAAAGGCCCTCTTTACTAATCTAGATTGCTTTTAATAATTATAATTAATTGTGCTTCCTTGGTACCGACCTCAACTAGCACATTAGTAGTAATAGGTTATGATAGGTACGCGACAAGGCCTGGTCAAAGGTAAACCAGCAAGCATATTGTCACTGTTGGTCAACAAAGTCCAGCATTATTTTTAGTCCCCCGTAACAGTGGCATAGTAGGTTCCCGCGTTATACCTAATCCACCACGAGGTACCCTAATCAATGATAAACCAGATGCATCGATACCTTATAAGATCCTGACCCAGGAAGATTGAGGCGACACCCGTAGAAGCAAAGCAACTGGCCCCGGCATCGCTTGATTGTTTTTCGAACGGGGGCACTTGCATCAAGAAAATACGTAAACTTTTAATCTTCTTTTGAACAGATTACTTCTCAATTTCATCCGAGCTCACACCGTAACACACCCATGAGTTCGTGAGTCGGACATGGCCAAATCTCGCCCTACTTGCCAACAATGGATCATGCCCCGCGCCTAAGCACTCGGCGAGTAGTGAAATTAACTCAAGCAGGCCATACTATATTCTATTCTCCTTCAGACCGAAAATAGCCCGCCCCCCGGTGGAGAGCCATGACATAGTCAAGCGCGGCTCTCTGAGGAGCAGGCGGTGAGTTCCTATAATAATCAGCCAAGGCCTGCCCATTCATAATAGTCTCTTTGTATGGCTCAAAAGTCATCATGGGGAAAAATATGTAAATAAAATTTCGGTGCTTCGATTTTAGTTTGGCCACCTAAGCCTTGTGTAACGGCTCTTGTTGAGAAAACACAATTTCCCCCAATAAATATGGTTTTCAACTACAAACAAAAACATTCTCTCTCTTTTCCTCCTTCCCGGGGAGGAATAGATGGGTGAATCTTCTATTGGGAGAAAATTTGTTGTTATACACAATCCAAGAAGAACTTCACATAAGCTAATGTGGGCATCGTTAGCCAGTTCCTATGATGATCTTTTGAGCTTTCAGGACAGAAAGCAGCCTGGCTGATCTCAAGGAACCAGCCTGCTCCTCAAGAGAAGACTCTAGACGGCTTGACACTAATGTCAATGGGCTCCCATCCCCAAGGGGGGTGCGGGCAACATTTTCCGTCATGAGAGAATGAGTAGCGGCATGAAATTTAAACATCCATAATGAGGCCGGTAGAAGGGCCTAGTGTAAGGCGGAAGGGCAGAGAATTGAAGCCCATGTCCGATCACACTCAGTTGTGTGTTAGGTTAACGGTGAGTATGAGGCTCGAGATGGAAAATATGATGAAGTATCTAATATATGTCAAAAGAGAGAATTTAAAAGTTTACAAAGATAATTTCTATTGATGCAAGTGCCTCCGGTTCGAAAAACAATCAAGCCTAGCTCAAGTTGCTTGCTGTGCTACGGTACGTAGTTCCTCAGAGTCAAGGAATAAGACGGACCGAAAGAACAATTTCATGATAGAGGACCGGGGATGGATTGAGATTATGAAGTAAGCAGTCCCTACTTTAAAGATCTACTGTTACGCGACTAAAATATTGCTTGACTTTGTTGATCCAATGTGACATTGACTATCTAATAGGGACCAGTTGACAGGCTTGTCTGCCGTACCTATCAAAATAACCTAAATAAAAAAACAACCTAAGATGGCAGTGGTAACAGGTCGAATCACAGGAAGCCAACAATTAATTATTAATTAATTAAAAGTCTAGATTAGTAAAAGGCTTTTGTATGAGTTTTTAAGCTACAACTAATTTTCAAACAATGAATTAACTATTGGACTAAACTATTAATAAATAAAGTCTAGGGTTATGGTTCACTAATAAACAACAAATCAACAAATACTTGGGTATCAACAAACTCCAATAAGGCACAATCGAATAGGATTAAAGTTCTCTCGAATCTAATGAACCATAAAACTACTCCGACCGTACTTCTTCGACCTTAGGATAGTCTCGGTTATGCCTATTTGTCATAGATTCTTGTTATTAAGTTTTCCAAATCGCTGATCTAGAAACTCATGACTAATCTAATTACGCAATTAAGTCGTGCACTACATAATTAAATAACATGAAGCAATCAAATAGGATTAGATAAATTGCCACAATATGAATTGAATAAAACCAAAACGTGCTAATTATAATTGTTACAGATCCCCCAATTGCCCTTAGAAAGAAATTACTCAAGCATAATAAATCAATTAAATACAATATAATAAACCTAAGATCATCATGGAATTCTAATGAAAATAATAATAACATTAAACAATAATCAATAGCAAGAACATAAGAAAGAAGAAAACTAATGAAAAATCCTTGAATGCTTCAATTGATTGGGAAACACAAAAACTAGGGTTTAGTGAGAATTACGTAATTGAATTCTGAATTAATCTATTAATCTGGATATGAAGTGATAGTCCTTACAAATCAGGATCACTCTTTTAAATTATTCTTAAATTCCTCTCAAATAAGATAACTTTCTAATTACAATTATATCCTCAATTAAATGCCAAACTAAAAAATCGACTTAAAGGGATAGAATTGGGTTCTAATTCTGATCGGATCACACCTGATCCAATCGGTATTGGCTCCATCGAGACAATTCATTGGTCCGGTCTTCAGAGCCATATCTCAGCTCGGTTGGTCCAAATTAGGCATACGACCTATCAAATCAAAGCTCTCACAAGTCTAGTTTCCTGCAATTGAATCGCACGATTAACAACACACCGAAACACGATTTATATCCAAAAAGACGTGAGTATGTTTTCAAAATCGAGCTCCACAACGATCATCCTTGGGTCGTCCACTCCTAGCTCCTTGCTACATTCCTCCTAAAGATTCCGTAGTGCTCCCCGCAAATAAGTACCAAATCAAGCTCCTAATCAATGGAAGTAACCTAAAACCTTACTTCAAACCTAAACAAACAAAAAATTAGTAGCAAAGAGGGCCTAAGAGGCCAAAGTCCATTCAATTAAAACAAGAGAATGAGGGGAAAAACATATATTATACATACATCACCAGTCCAGTAGGCAGACTAGCAATGAGTAAACGTATAAGCAATTCAAGTACACGCGATATGCCGGTACTTTTTAAGTAACTGCAGCTGAGCGTATGACGAGGCGTTTAGAATGGATTCTGTGGTTACGAGTGGCCCACTTTGAAGACAAACCTGTTAGAGATGAACCATGAAGATCAGTCGATCAAGAGACTTGGAGGAAAGTACAATTATTTTAATATTTGAAAGAAGCAGGAGGAAATCGTCTAAGGAGTAAACTACCATCCCCGATCTCTACCCTACGAGGCCTATAAATAGACAACAGGCAGAATCAGAAAACAGACAACATATCAATCAAACACAATAACTATCTACTTTTCCTCGCATTTTTCAGCTTTCCTTAGCTGCACTTTAGCTTAGTAGCCAAGTGTAGTTTAGCATAGGTATTAGCATACTTCATCTTCAATGGATCATTAGCTTGTTCATTTTCATCGCAATTGTGTAAACATGGAGGTATTAATCATTTCCTGTAAAACGTTGTAGTATAACCTTATCTTTAATTATAAATGGATGGATTTTCGTTTATCTTCACTTTTGTTTGTTTTATATTTCAGTCGTGTTCACTCAATAAGGCTATGTCCTACGTTTCTCATCCTCTTTGATTATTTCCTTTTAGAGCCCATTTTTACTTAGCAAGGTTACAATATAATAAGTAAACTAGAGGGAAGCCCCTACCGAACCTATAAAACAATGTTGGACGGTTGACTTGCTGGTCGAAGTGCAAATCACCTCAACAGGTTTTTCTGGCGACCACAGTGTGAGAGAGGTTGTCCAATAGCAATTACTTCGCAAACCATGTCCCCTACAACGATCTTACTCGGAGAGTGGGTAATTAAGAGGATGATACTTCATACGATCCAATCCTGAGAATCACTCGAAGTCCTGGTAATTTAGAAACTATTTCAGAATGACAATCTTTGAAGATCTTGTTCCTCTTGAGCCAAACGACGTCTCAACGCAAAGACTAGATCATTCTGCATCTAAATAGGGGAGATTAAGTATCCTAACCCAAAGGGTTTGTTTGAAATTCCAATATACACACAGTATGTTGGATACCTATTAAAGCATTTTAGAAATTTTGTAGTAAGAATTCATATGGAGCATTCAACAATCTCCACTGAGATATCCGTACATGGAAACTGCTAGGGTGATGACACCGAGGTTCAAAACTTTTGGCTTCCACTCAAAGTAGGCAGTTACTAGGACATGTGGATAGGATAACTTATTAGATTCAATGAGACGTTGGAATGCTACCAATGTGGCGTTATGTAAGTTATGGTTGCAACTGAGTTGTTACCTAGTTGAGCCTTTAGTGGAAAAGGTCATAAATCAATTGAATGAACGATTGATGAATTTTTCTACGCTTGAGGCTTAGGATAACTATAAAAAAACTCTTTGGAAGAATCACCTTGTTTATCTAGAACAAATAATTTGATGGGAGCTAATGTCCCTCCGCCTTCTAACAGTGTCAAGGAGTATCCTTCTCCGAGATTCTACATGAAGGGAACAAAAGTCCAAAAAGAACAGAGAGGCAGGCCAAGGTTCAGGCTATAGCCATGGTGATCCTAAGACCTTCCTTTGTTCCTTTGACTTTCTATTTTCATCCCCTTGATTCCTATGGAACTATTTTCCACCCACGATAACTACCCCCGGTATAGGCGTGAACTACTATGGAACAGTGGGACATTCACCACTGGTGGCGGTTTCAAACTGCAACTAATGGCATATTGTTTGATACCTAATTTGTCCTACCCATAAATGACCAATGATAAGGACACCCCTCGCAACACACAAGTCAAATGGAGGAGCTAGGGACCCTGAAAGACCCTTAAAAAAGGGAAAATTCCCTTACACCGGACACCTTTCCTAGGTATTTAGCACCTTTAAAAAGTAAGTTTTTAATTTTCAAATAATTTTAAATTAATTTTATACATTTTTCTAGAACTTTTTTGAAATTTTTAAGTATTTTCAACACACTTCGGACATTACAGAATTAAACAATAATGCTAGAACAAAACTAACACTATTTTTGCTAGTATTCTGTTAAACAACCGCTAGTAATCTTGCATGCTTAGGGTTTAAAAGGAAACCTGTTGTTGTTATTTTCTTTAAAAAGGCAAGTTCCCTAGTACACCGAGCACTCTTCCTGGAATTTAAGCAACCCTCAAAAGAGTAATTTTTACATTTTTTAAATGAATTTTAACTTATTTTAAAACATTTTTCTAGAAGTTTTTTGGAATTTTCTGAGAATTGGCTTTTATGCCATTGTCTCAATCTTATTGTATTCTACTATAATCTGAAATTTTGCAATAATTAATTTAACATATGCCACAATTCAAAATTCATGAATGTTTACACAACGTTACCTTATTTTCTGCACAAGGAAATTTTTACCAATAATTTTATCAGATAATATTTTGACAGCTCGTGTGGTATATCTTTATATCGACAATTCTAAGATAAAAAATACCCGCAAAGACGCGAGGCAAGCGAACATCGCGGAATAACTTTTATCCTTGAGACAAGCGTCCAGGGAAGCCAAATATCCCAAGAATAGCAGATAGAATCATCTACAATCGTGTAGGTAAAATCTAGTATATGTTTATTTCATATTTATCTCTGATCTCTTATTCGTCATTACGATCTCACAATTCCGAAGAGAGGGCAAATCAGCCAAAGGTATCCAACCAGAATAAACCTCGAACAGACAAACTCAATCCCAGTGCAACTCAGATATAAAAATCCACCCACTGGCTATCCTTTATACTATTGATCATCAAATCGAGATTATATTGGTTATCAGTTACATGACTCTCCGTCATATTAACACGCGCAATGGTCGCTATATGAATCTTGCCAAATTTTACGAATTCCCTGTGGTATTCCCTGGTTGAACAAGTGGTGACTTAAGTGCCAGGAACATTTGCGCCTACGGGCTATTGGGTCGTAATTACGGTCCCCAATGATCACTTTACACGGTCCTTCTCGGCCGGCAATGATATATGTGAGGACTTCTGTCTTTACGAGTATCTTCAACACTGATTGCGGATTGAGACCTTTATCGTAGTATCTCATGATGATCAATCAACCTCTCTCTCGTATATCTGCTCGTGCTTCCGTTCCTAATTCTACAACTTCTCATCCATCTCTCTCATATGACAAGACAAACTGATACTTTCCTTATCCTTCATTGGCATTTATACATCTTTCGCATTTGATTCTAGTAAGAGGATTTTTCATCACGGTGTTCTACGCGTTACTGACGAGGAGGCTTCTCAAATAGTTCGGCGAAGCTACGTCCCTATTCTGCCATGCAATTGTTCTCAGTAACCGTATCACATCGTCGAAATGGCTTTGATCATATGATGCCATGCTAAAGCTGCTCTTATCATCTAACCTTCGCATGTAAGTCCTGACATATAATACAGATAACCTCGTCAATGTTCACGGTTCATATAGCAACCTAAAGGACTAACTTGTCATCTCCTCGATCAATCGATCATCTGCGTATGCTCCTGCATGCTTATCACGCATAAGCTAGTGCGCTGTTATCAGCGTACATGTATGTCAATCGTCTAGGATATGAGTCCTCTGTCAGTCTAAAAACAGCACGTAGACGTGGGAATACCTGTCCACCTAGCAAGCAAGTATATAGCCCTAGATACCTCTGAGCATCTATCAGCTATTGACCCACAGCAGACAACAGATGAATCACCCTCTCCTAATTCTCTAGGGATACTCCTGCTTTGGCGATAGAAATCACCCCTCCAACTGTAACAAGAGGTTTATCTCAGGGGCAATGGCACAAAAGAATGCATTCGTTAACCCCACTACTCTCTATCACACCAGTTTGAAGGCTTGTGTCTCCATGGTCGATATGCAGCTCAAACGTGCAAGATGAACTAGCTCCCAGGAGGCCTAAGGTCCATCAAAGCTTGCCCACAATGGCGAGAGGACCAAATTGCGTCGAAGGATCTGAATCTGAGAATCTGAGTTTAGAGTCTAGGTGTCGTAGTAGCTGGATAGCTAGTCTTCAGGAGTTGTGATCTAATGTTCTAGTCAGAGCCTAGTATCCCCCTTTCCCTTGTCAATCAAGTCTCTCGGAGACAAACTTATCTGTAACTCGTCTTCAATAGTTTAACATAAGTTGCTCCTTCCTAACCTACTTACTCTCATTTTCCCTGTCAATTGACATTGCATGTCAATTCACAACTTGAAAGAAAAACAAATACACAATGAGTATATAATATAACAGGCAAGGAAGCTAGCATGAAAAGAAAACTCCGCATCTCCTCGACCCAAACAAGAATAAGTGTCGCATCCTGCACCACGACACCGGCGGGTAGAATTACAGATGTGGTTACACTGACCGTTCGCAAGAAAGAGACGACACTTGGTCCTGGCCAACACTTGAAAGAATATCGTCGGATAGTTTTAACCCTCTGCACAAGGTGAAGACATGCCATAATTATCCAAAGCCCGCGCAACAACACAGAAATTTACTCATAGAGGGGACAATAAAGCCATTCACAACAACGCGTCCGTGCATGAAAATGGATGTTGCCTAAATAACAACTTCTCAGAGAATTTCATCAAACAACACAATGTAGGCTTCATTAAGGTCGTCAATTACCTCTCAATGGATAGCAAATGTGGTATTAGTACCTAGAAAAGGATGGACAGGTTCGATCGTAGATCTAGCCTTCAGTGACTCCTTACCACAAAGCAAGTCTGACAGGATGACTTCCCTCTAACCACACATAGACGTTCTTCGTAGGAAACACTGCGATCATGCACTTACTCTCGTTCATGGATGGTATGCGGGGCCGGTTATCAAGTCAAAATGGTTCGAAGAAATACTTTGGAATAAGATTAGCTCACCACTCCGTGGGCACTAATATTTCACACACTTGTGTGCCATTTTGGTCTCAAAAATGCAGTGCCACATATCAATGAGCTGCCACTGCTCGCTTATACATGATTACACAAAGAAGTAGAGGTTTATGTTGACGATATGCTCATCAAGTCAAAAGGAATGGGGGAAAGGATCATAGCCTTCATAATGAATTCTTCCAGAGACTCCGACAATTCAACATGCGTTGCTCAACCCGGCAAAAGTGCGCGTATTCAGAGTCACTTCAGGACAGCTCTTAGGTTTTATTATCAGTCTGAGGCATCGAGATCGATCCAACAAAGTCAAAGCAATCATGTCACTTAGGCTCACACAAAATGAAAAGAGATCCGAGGGTCTTGGGTCGGACTCCAGTACATCAGGAGGTTCATATCCAGCTCACAATGGGTCTGTGGAAACCGCATCTTCAAGAAGCTGGAAGAAAGGTGCACCCAAGAAATGGGATGAGGTAGCTGCCAATAACTTTCGACAGGATCAAGAATACTCACTAATCCTCTTGTGATTAGCTCCTTGCCCGCCCTAGGCATCCGTTACATACAGCTATATCTTATGCATACAGCACCGCACTGCAGCAATGCTTTGCTCAAAAAATTAACAGCATGGAAAAAAATGCTATCTACTACCTTAGAGAAGTTCCTCCATTACGATGGAACGATTTCTGTGCTTAAAAAAACTATGCTTGATTTAGTGTGGCATTGCGGAAGCTTCGGACATTATTTTCTCACACTACTGTACACATCTATGCATAGAGGATCCTCTGAAATACCTTTTGGAAAAACCAGTAGTCAACGGGACGCAAGTGTAGATGGATTGGTTATGCTCGCTGAATTTGGACCTTAAGTTCGTGCTCAAAAAAGCCATCAACGTAGTATTGTCCTAACCAGCATGACTCTCATTCGCTCGTCGACTGCTTAGCTGATCGCAAGCTGCTCATGGTAACCTGCGCGACTTTTTAGTATTCGTCTTCGTTGTCATGGTGCTTTTAGTAGTACTTAGTTGTATTACTCATCACGTGAGTGCGACTGAGCCTCATTTCTTGTCGTACTTGTATGACTATACTCAAGATGGTTCTGCATACTGAGATCGGACAAAGCGCGGATGTGATTGAGGGTGCAGTATGTGGAAGGTTGCTCTAGATATTAGCCCACATAGAGACACTCGGTAGTCACACACCTCAATCCATTCGTCAAGCTCGACTTCGACGTCACTAACAATGCAGCAGAGTCATTGAGCGAAACGCCATGTATTTATTGGATTACAAAGGCCGTCGTAGTGCACAACCATCGAATGATTAATCTGGTAATGTGCGTTTCAGAGTATACTGTGCGTGATTTCTCACGGCGAGTCTTTAATGCGAAATCTTCCCATTAATTTGACTCCGTAGAATCCGGTGTCTCTCGCAGAGTTCGCGCAAAGCCTACTCCGATATGCGAGTCCTATCTTGAGAAGCATTGTCTCTGCAATAAGGTAGCGAACGGCGGATCGTGACTCGACAATTCAGACTACCCTGATTGATCCAGCTGGGGTTAAGGATGAGTGCCACTTCGACCCTCGTGAGGACTAGCAGCCAGCTCGTGCATCGGATTCGGTTTTGACATTCGCGAGCTTATCGCCTTCGAATTACTTTTCTTTCAGCGCCTGAGGCAAATGACCCTCCTCTGTACGTCTTTGCGCTTAGTGATCATAGAACCAGCAATTAATACGCTAGGGCATACACCCTTCTTGTAAAGTTTCTGTAATACCTGATCAATTGCACTAGACGACGGTGCTGCACTTTGCAGGTGCTAGTTTTCACTCAGCCCGTCTGTTTTTTCGTAGTGAGTTAGCGAGTCGGAAACACAGAAAAGACATCATAGGCCTGATCTCCACGCTTAGGGTGAAAGGGAGGGTGGTCGATCGCTGACTTAGCATTCTGCCATTGCATATGTTGATTCATTAGGCCAGAACTTAGATTAATAGCAACACTATTATAGGAGCTCTATGAGTGTTGGTTTTCGTGCAGCTATCTCATTATTCATTAACTTAACTTGACTCTTGACATTCTGACACTCTAGGCGTGTAAGGAACCTCGTAGTGTATATGATGGGTCCAATCATACTCGCCACTTGATCGTGACTCTACTTGTTATAGCTTCTCTATAGTACATCACTCACACAACTTTCATTTATTGTAATACCACCAAAACGATTTCTTTGTATTACAACTGCAAAAGCCAACTTGCTAACTAATTCAATGAGTAATTAAACTTTTAATAACTATGTCGATCGTCTGTTGCTACGTTCGCACCCCTTTGCTGTTATGTGGTACATGTGCCTGTTGTTCGTGAGACATGATAATGTGCGCCTACAGTGCTCCTCCTTGACTAGAATTGCTACGGAAGAATCTATCGAATGCGAGATCCAGAGAGACATCGTGGCCACCGAAGGTCAATGGTCAGATGGGAGCTTAGACAGTGAACGCGAGAGACACAGATACATCGTCCTTAAAAGCCAAGACCACAGAACCACAATGGAAGTATTCCAAATAGCGTCCGAACAGCAACCTATGTGTCGCTCCGTTCACTGCCCTTTGATACACTCCTCTAGATGCTCCTATTCGTTGCCTTTTCATATATCTGTCTGATGGTGTGTAGTGAAGACAAAGTTAATAGGGATTAGTGCGGTAATTTGTAGCACCGCTCGCCTCTCGCGCGCTAGGACCGTTACGAATGTATACCCCGGTCGAGTTTACTTTAGTGTTGCCCATAGACGCATTATACTCTATTTCAACTCATCATATAAGTGGGCCTCCGATAGTGCATTACAAGAACACTCTCTTGATATTAGTGTGCTATAGAACGCTTTTACATCTGTAGCTTTCATTACATCGCCGACAGATAGTGTGCAAACAATTCACTAAGAAAATGAATTAATATGTGGCGCAGTAATAGCTAGCGCCCAGAAACACTGGGACGAGACAGCCATTTTCGAAGCAGAGGATGCGCAAATCGTTATGTGCTGTGAGAGTGCGAGCGACAAGTCATCACCATACATGACCTACAAGTGGCAAGCGTTTGAAGTTAGATCGTGCAATTTGCTGAAAACAATAATCTCGCTGAAAATGACCTACGGATATCTACATAAGGATACGGAAGATTATTCGACTTATTGGCACAAAAAGCTTACACTATCTCGCTCTGATGAGGTGTATTAGTGAACATCTATTTGCGCATACCTCTCAACGGTGGTAGAGCTTAAGTCCGTTCTCAGATTGAGGTTAAACCTTCTGGTAGTCTTGAAGCTATTAGCCAGTCATTACACTATAATTGAATCCGCCGTCTGCTTAAGCATAATTGTGCCTAGAGAAGAGACAGCCTCCCAGAAATTAATCGGAGTGGGCGAAATATTTGTCCGTGTCAACAGGCAGATATCGAACGAGTGTAGCTCTGTCAGATCTCGCTATAGACACCTGCAATGGCAAAAGTCTTGCGATCATGTGTAAGACATATATCCAATAATAGGGCCTCTCGCGCGCTCTCTCTCGCGCGCTCTCGCACTCACGAGGTTGATTTGGTCTTAAAGCCCACTTCGTACACCCAACGCTCTCGCACACCTCGCCCGGGTTAAATTTCGTCTCCAATTGGGCAGGTCCTTAATGTCAAACACGCATCTCGCTCTAACAGGGCAGTTCATACTGCCATGGACACGATGGTCAACTTTCTAGCAGCACTCACCCACTTAGGCCAGCTCAAGAGTAGGTACCCTACTAGTGTGTTCTAGTAATGGCATACTTACGCGCACTCGCTGTCTCATCAACAACATTAATATCGCTGATCAGGTATGAATTGGACCATGCATCAAGGACACTGAAACGGTAATGGTCTGATAGAGCCTTCGTGGTATGGGATACGATAGCTTGCAAGGTTGAGCCTCTCATGCTCTCTCAAGGGCTACTTTTCAGTACGCAATAAGTATTTGTCTTCTTCAACATGCTCAGGGTCCCAGTAGAGACAATAGTATATTGATAGATCTATGAGATTACCAGTTTTATGATATTTATATTAACGTGTATGTCTGTAATATTAATTGATGGTGGCCTAGCTATTCGTACCGGTTTAACAGACGAGTAATACTCTCTCCCAGATCATACGCAAATGTCTCATCAACTTTGAATTATACATGCTGAATTATATGCAGGACCTCGCGTATTTGCCCAATTCAATGTTCGTTTTACATATATGTAATGGATAATAAAGCCGAATGTTGAGAATACCAAATTGACTCATATAAGATTACAACAAAGTAGTATGTGGAATTCAATTATTGGAGTTCATCTCGTCCCTGCTCTAATATATCTTCGCTCCGTGTAGTGATTGTGCCTACCTCTTGCACCCTAGCTGTTCCTCTTTAGTCTTCACACCCATTTCTCTCTTAGGTGTTGGTATTCTTCCACAGTAGCCTTACTAGTCTTCCTTCTGGCATCGAGCCTCCAGCACTGCAGTTTTAGTGCCTAAGTTTTTCTCTTCAGTCAATGCTAAGTCGACTCTCAATATGAAGGAGGCGGATACGCTCTTATTAAAGTGCAAGCCATACTCTCAAGACGGCCTGGCAACTTTGCGTTCAGGTGTACTCTAAGTTGGTATCTCTTAGCGACGCACATCAGCTCTATGTGACATAGTTTATGTGAGGTTGGTACTTCACAGATGAGTCAATGTCCATACATGTAATCTTATCTTATGTATGTCCAACTTTGCTTCCGCACGATTAGGGTGTGTCACTCAATCATGGTGACCCTATCAACATCGTGACATTCATCACAGTAACGGTTAATCTGGCTGTTAGAGTTGCTCTCAATCGATCGCTAATACGCATCGCACCACTAGGAGTACTATGTCCCACACATGCGCGAAATTGTGCCTAGCGGTCTAACATTCAGATAGAAGAATCCCATACATGCTGAGATTTGTTGACAATGGACTCTCCTATGCTACAATGAGAAAAAGAGAATCCCTGAGTCAGTGAGTATAGTTTGATCAGTAGTCGTAAGAGGGCACCTCACAGGCTAGACTCAAAGCTCGCTTTCATTAGCTAAATTTGTCAAGAAATGCAACAACTACTGCAGAATCCCTATTCCCAAATTACTTCTGCTAAGGGAGCTCTTTCTTTTATTTTTCTCAGCTGTCTTATACGGACGCCATCAATAATCAAGCCACATATAATATTTGTACTAAACTACTATTTTGCAATTATTCAGTCGAACAATAATGTACCTGCACACCAAACGAGGCATCCAAACAAAGGCGCATGCGCATCCTTTTAAGACGCTCAAGCATCTGAATTGACTCCCCGTGCATAACGAACATAGGAGTACGACTACTCGCATTGCGCACAATAGAGAAATTTGATTGCTAGCATGGAACCAACATTCGGCTTACCATGACAAACAAGAACACGCGCAAACAAGCATATACATGATTGCAAGTCTACGGTTAAACTCGTACGCAAGAGGCTCAACTAGAACGTAATCAACTAAGGCAAGCTAGTCAATTTCCCGACCACTGACTATGCGTGTGAAAATAGTTGGACAAGCTCAAGTATTCGCTCATATTCGTCAACAAAGTGAATCAGCAGTTATTAGGGGATACAAGGAATACTTACAATAGGCAAAGCAATAATAGCACCCATCTCTTAGGCAAGGAACAATTTCCTTGTCCGAAGACGAAAGTAATGCTCAATGGGTCCCACAAGCTTATAGCGCATAAAGAGCTTGTATCGAGTTTACATACCTTTAAAGTCAAGCGAGAAACATCACATCAGCCTTGCAAGGTCGCTCTCTTCACGAGCATCACAAGTTTCGAAGCACATCATTTAAAGCATTAGCCAAAGTCTCTCTCCATTTAATTTTGTTGCAAAATTCTTCGATGTAATGAATGTTAAATAAAGTCTAAAGTATGTAAGAGAGTTTTTAAGCACTAGGAGGCTATAAATGAATGAATTTAGGCGTGAAAACCCCTATTTATTAGCAATTGGCCGAACAAACTTTCGTAAAATCGAAAATTGAGCAAATCGCTTTGTTTCTAGGCTAATTACGCTAGCTTGGGCGCTATTACGCCCAGTTTTGGCCTTGTTTGGCGTTTTGCTCCTTTGCTTGTCTCCCATGCACTTCGTCACGCAGTTCTTGTCCATTCTAGATCTTATCCCTGCATTTTCAAAGGGGAATGAGCGACATTCGCCTCAACACGCACGTAACATAAGACAACACAAGAGATCGAGCATAGTTTAAAAGTTTAATTACATGCATTGAATATAGTTAGCAAGTTGGCTTTTGCAATTGTTAATCAACTCGGCATTACAAGAATGAGTTTGTGTTTTAGAGTCATTACAAAAGTCTAGGCATATTTACACAACACTGAGTCTAAGCTAGAGTCGATCATCAAGTTAAGTTAAGAAAAAGTCAACAATAGTCTAAATAGGTTTAACTAGTCCTACAAATCAATCATGCAAAGCTAGGGTCCCCCCCTTCCTACAGGTAGCAGTACATCTATTGCTCGCAACACGTCGAAAACCCGAGTAAATAGCACCTGCCAAGTAGACTCGTTCTAGCATTGATCAGGGAAAAAAACTACACTAGGGGTCCCTAGTTATGTAAACTGAGTCGAAGGTCCGGGCTAAGAAAAAGAATTCGAAGCGTCGCTCAGAGAACCTCAGGCCCAACGAGTCGAAGCTCTACCCCAGTTGGAGACCGGTCCTAATCCGCACATCGCGCTCGACTTCAGCATTCTCATCGTCATCCTGGCGAACCTGCAAAAGGTATTTCGAGTCAAAAATGGGTTCCTAACCCGCGCAAGATTTGAAATCATAAGAATTGGTTGGCACTTTACCGGAGTCTCTCAACTGACAATAGGAGTGTCTCTAGGCATCTATCACTCCTAGGCAGCCTCATACACGCCTGCCCATAGCATTATTTCACAAGTCAAGAAAGTCGGGACATGAGTGAATACTGACATGAAAAGACAGAAACAAGCAAATAAAGCGTTCCCGACGGGACCAGCTCCAAGGCATTGAGTTCTAAGCATGTCTAGCAGCTAGAGGGCAGGCCCAATAAACTTGTTCGAGCCAGGACGAAACCTCAAGTCAGCAAAGGTGATCTCTTCCAAGATCGAGGTCAAGCCAAAGTTAGTGCACAACTAACGCAAAACAATGCAAAGAAAAGGTGTGGACAAACAAGACTTATACCTCGGCAACTATTAACTCGAGGGGCTAGTCGCTCCTCGATAAAGCCCTCATAGGCGCCCTAACCTCTAGCGCTAAGCAAGAGATGGTCCTCCACCGCCTGCCCATGACTCAAATCACTATATAACGTAGTGACAGGAGATCCTCATCCATCAAGGTGTCCGGAGGATCCTGAGGCACTGCACGGTCAGAAAGACTATGTTGCCTCACCACACGCTCTCCAAGGTACCAAACAGGCCCTTGAGGCCCCAAAAGAGGACATGTATTTTAGCAAGCTCGGCCGCTGTAGTAACCTCCTCGCCTTGCGTTCCCGCTCGCCTCCATAGGCGCCACTCCACCTATATCAAGATGTGGTTAAAATCACAAACCATTCAAAGAAAACATGCAAGTAAAAGGCAATGAAACTCACCTCAGTTGGGTAAGCGGCAAAAAATCCTCCTCGGCTGCTGAAGTCTGCCAGTCCAAGACGGAGTGTCTCAGGTGTCCACCGCATCATCACAGGCCATCGAGCAGGCTGCACATTGGAGACAGCCTAGCGACTAAGCCCATGCGTGAGAAGGTACTCATACACCCAGAACTGCAATTCACAGCTAACAAGATCAGCCAACAAAGGTATATGAATACAGACAAGGCGATTAAAGTACAAAGAAAATACCTCAAGCACTCTCCAACGGCAGCTAGCGCAGGAACTGCAGCGCCATCCACCTGACGACAACACATCCACATAGAATGCACCAGCAGAAGCATAGCCGAAATCTGCCCTAGTCATAGGAGGAAACAGCAGAAAGTCCTCTAGAATAGGTAGAAGCGGAGCTGAACTCTTGCTACCGTGCCCGTATCAAGACACAAAGCTGTGCAGAGCATCATCAGGATAAAATCCTAGCTGACTGCTCACCGTACGAGAACCATGCCAACTCCAAGCAATCCATGAGGCATGCTCTACGACGCCCTATGCCACGCTCTCGGCTCGCAGATGAAAAAGAAATCGGGCCTAGCACTCATCTAAGCGAGGATCAGAAAGGTTGATCCGTTATCAAAGGACAAGCTTGTTAGTGAAAGCAAGCTACTGTCAGCATGGCACCAGTCATATGGGATCAAAGCCATTTCCCCGAGGGATGTTGAAAGGTTTTTGTGGTGTCCATATACCACTCCATTAAACGAACACCGAATATATTAGGAGAGCAAAAGAAGACGATTGGCTTCGCATATTGAGAATGAAGTCTTAAAAAGCCGCATCGCTAGGATGTCCCATAATCCTCCGCACGCTCAAAGAACTCCGTACAAACAGCATCACCGACTGACTGTGACAAGTTTCGTACGTCCGAGTACGGTAGTCACTTGCACAGGATGACACAAGGATTCGAAAACAAGACAAAACGAAAGTAACTAGACAAGTGAAAGCAACATACCCGGTCCATTCTTCGAATAGTGGAAATGTAGGTATTAGGGAAGCAACACTAATTAGAGTGTCCAATCGGTCACTTTGCATTCTGACGGGAACTTAACACCTGTTTCCTCTCCGGACTAAGCATGCTATAAGCAAATAGAGCAAAGATTCAGGAAACAAACGGGGCAGATAACCGCTAAAAATAGATATCTCGCCATACAAAAAAAAGGCCCCTCCGGGGGCTTACAGCTAATATCAGCACAACCATGATCACAGGGAAATGCACAATTTTCCTAGCAATCGGCAACAATGTATAAAGGGTGAAAAAGAGCATTCTTCTCCCCAATGATGTACATGGCTAACGAAATGCATAATTTCGACTCACAAACTCTATAGTGCCAACGAGGATTTTAAGGAGGGTGTATACATTCGCTCATACGCCATAATCCCCCATTAAGCAACTAATCACCATTAACAAGCATTTTTTCAAGCTTTAAGCTACTTTACAACGGTGAAATTATACATGGGCATTCATATGTTGCAAATAAACATGGAAAGGTTTATTCTATTCATCAACAACCAAGAATAAGCAAGGATATGCATAATTAAACAGACACATGGGATGGCAAGCTACTACTCATCATCTTCTTCAAGTAGTAAGCTTACAATGGCATAACTAATTCAAATTTGCACCTAATTTGATGAAACAAGTTGCAAAAGACTCACCATAAGCATGAATAAGCAAAGCATATTCACATTTTCAGATACACAAGCGAGGGAGAAAGCCCCATTTCAATTGGACATAATGACAAGGCATATTCAAATGGAATGATTTTAATATTAAATTACACACTACAAGTGAATTTCAAGTTGGAGTAGTAAACTTACTTTGAATTTGGGATTGATGTGAAAAAAAGAGACCTTTCAAGCAATTCTAAGAGCAACAATGGAGTTAGTTAGAGTGAGTATGCCATAAAAAAGCAAAGAGCAAAAGGCAAATGAAGCAAAAGTGCCAAAATAAGGCACGATTTTGGCCAACAAAGACGAAATATTGGGCGTAATTGCGCCAGTTTCTTGTATTTTGCTCGATTTTCGAGCCTTTTTCCCGCGGGCCACTTGTGTACGCGCGAACCGTTGCGTTCAAAATGGTCGTTGGTGCTTCCATTGAATTCCAACGACCTTTTAAGTCATGCACAATGACCAAAATGCCCCTAAGCAAGCAAAATGGGCCCGAAAGCATTCAATCGCTACAAATACACTACAGAGCTACGACATGCGTAAGCGAATGTAAAGTCACAACGAAGCAATAGCCATGATTCACGTGAAGATTGAAAGCCAGATCAAATCAAAGAACACATTCCCCAATCAAAGTTGCATCATCCTTGCAAAGGCCAAAGCGTTAGCACGATTGTGCGTACGCAATGCAAGCATTTACATAAGACGTTCTATACGCAATCGTGGCTATACGCGACGTTACCTTCGTGTTGATATTCGGATCGGACACTAGCGAGATGGGGATTAAAGAAGACCAAAGCATGCACTAGCAAAGAAACATTGCTATACGCAATCGTGGGCTATACACGACGTTACCTTCCATTTTAGTTCTTCTGGATACGACTAGCCGAGATGGTGACTCAAGCAGATCAAGCACGCCACAAACAAAAAGACGATCGTGCTATACGCGGATCGTGGGCTTACACTGCGTTACCATATATTAATTCTCTGGACGACTAGCAGAGATGGGATACAGCAGATCAAGCACGTACAAGAAAAAAAGACATTCGCCTATGCGCAATTCATGGCTATACGCTGCGTTATCATCATTTTTAATTTTCCAAACGACTAGCCGAGATGCGAATAAAACATACAAGCAAGCACCGAGCTACCGGATGCGAGATGCACATATGTGACATAACCATTCATCTTCCCAAAAGGAGTCCAAACGGTAAGGCATGATACGGACATCGCAGCATTCCCCATGAAGTCTAACGGAGGCATTCGGAGTGGACATTGAGATAGAGTTCGCAAGGAAGTCCTAACAGAAGTATTGACGCTTACACCTATTAGCAGAAGATCACTAGTCGAAATCAGAATCCATAGGTAAAGATTACTATCAGTTCTCACAAAAATCCCTAGTGAATCGAACCATAGGTGAAATCCTCTCAAAAGATTGCCAGTGGAATCAGAACCTTAAACAGAAGCACGGACATCCGGTAAAATCAGAACCATAGGTGGAAACAAGAATATTGTTAATTAACAACGCGAGCAAGCAAGCAACATGCAACCACAAGCGCAGGTAAAACTAATGCATTTGTTTTTAGGTACCGGGGTACTTGGCTTTCGTTTACGAGATTTTACTCTCTACAAACTCAGCCAAAGTGGGGACTTTTGTAGATACTACATTTGTCCCTATCCCAAAACGCAAATGATAGACACCCCTCGTAACACCACAAGTCAAATCGAGAAAGTTAGGACCTCACAAGCCCTAAAAAAGGCAAGTTCCCTTACATGAGCACCTCTACCAGGCATTTAGCACCTAAAAAGTAATTTTTAATTTTCAGATAATTTTAATGTATTTTTAACATTTTTCGAGAATTGTTCGAAATTTTTTCTGAATTTTCTAAGCACTTTTGGCAATTTTGGAATTTTAACAATTCAATTAATTTGCGATAATTAATTAAATTATGAAACAAATCAAAATTCAACAAATTTTAAACACAACACAATATTTTCACAAGTAATCTTTACATATTTTTTCCAAAATTTTTCGACTTGCGGTTTAATATTTACGAATTTCTCAGCAAAAATGCAAAATCGAGAAAAGCGGGCCATCCCGAAATATCTGCCTCGAGACAAGCGTCCCAAGGAAGCCAAATATTCCGGAGAATAGCAATAAAATCATCTGCAATTGTATAAATCACACGTATATTTTATATGATTTATCTCAATTTTATTTTATTACGGATCTCAATATCCGAGGCAAGCGAATCAACCAAATATTCCGAAAATCGCAATAAAATCATATGCAATCTTTAAAATCAATGTATATTTTATATGATTTTATCTCAATTTTATATCATTACGATCTCGCTTTCAAGGCAAGGCAAATCGGCCAAAAATCTAATAAGTGTTGGGCGTAATTATTCCCAAGACTTACCTCTTTTTGGCCGATTTCGACCCTTGCCTATAAATATAGGCCCCCTCTTTCATTTCAACACTTTGGACAAACTTTTCTGATCATGAGACGACTCAACTCTCTCTTGTCACGTCGTCCAACTCTCTCTCACTCTCATACATCTCTCACAAACACATTCAAACATATTCAAACACTCCTTTCGCATTAGCTCTGGGAGGGATTTTCAAGGGTTCTATACTAAAGGTTCGACAAGGGTCCTAAGGGTCCGAAGCTACGTCCTTGTCTTCCACATTGTGTCGCGAGGGTAGGTTTGAGGCCAACATCTCAATTCTGAACCCCTTTTTGCATGCTTGTTTAGAAATTCTACTTCCTATGTAATTCGCATGTAATATTGATAATAACGATCGACAATTCAAATTAAAAGTAACCTTAAGCATAACTTTCAATTCCTCGCACGAGTGCTTGCATGTTTGTCTCACACCTATAATATGCTTTAACAAAGACCTGTAAATATCGTGTTTCAGCCTAACAAGATAGTATGTGACAACCAGCATTAGGCTACTGGAATACGAAATTAACAACAGATGCTACAACAAACTAGACATATTTGCATAGTATTCTTTAAACAACCCGCCAAATAATTTTGCATGCTTAGGGTTTAAAATGGAAAATTGTTTGTTGTTGTCTTTCGAACAACGCACTCGCAATAATTGAGTAGAGGCCGCTTAGACGCGGGAAGGTGTTGTGCACTGGCTTCACCCTTATCCTTTTCCCCTGCTCTACACCTTGATGCACTACTAGACATGGAGTCCTTCGCCTTGCTTTACGCAATTATAGGCAAAGCTTAAAACGGGTTCCACAACTTCCCAAAAGAAGTGCGGTTGGCGAATTCCTTTACTCGTTTAGAGTATAAACACACAACTCTAAGAATACTCACAAATATGCAAAAGCAAGAATTCAATGCTAGCAAACAAACCGAGCACCCTTAATTTTACCCCCCGGACAGAGGGACTGAACCTAGTCCGACCCGATGACTCCCCGATGCATGTACACCTCCATTTTAATTTTTTGTGACAATCCGACCTTATGCGCGGTCGGTAATCGGTCGGTATTTATTTACCGACTGGGTAACGTTGGTAAAAAATTTTTACGACGAGTTCTGCACCGGCTGGCTTGTCACCAACCACAATCGGTCAGTAAACAATTTACTACACTACGCAAGCGCATTTTCTTGTTGTGTTATAGGTGAACTTACACTACGCTAGCTACACTATACTACGCTAAATTATACTTGGCTACTAAGCCAAGTGTGGCTAAGGAAAGCTAAATGCTTAGAATGATAGAGGTTGTATGATTGTGTGTTTATTGTCCTTTTCTTCTACTCCGGCTTCATCTATTTATAGGCCTCAATGGTATAGATCATTGGTGTGGTTAACATCGGTTATCCCCTTGACGGTTTCTTGGCTCACTTTCCTTAATATTTGAATCCCTATGCTTTTCCTCCAAGTTCTTTTGTCGCTTGATGCTTCATTGGCCTTCTTTTGTTAGGCCATCTCTAAGTGGGCCACTTCTACCATAATTCCTTCAACGCTTATGTTACTACGCTGGACTGAATCATTTGAGAAGTGCCAAGTATCGCCTATCTCCTTTGATCGATACTCTTGCTGGTTGTCACAGTTAAACGTCAATAGTTAAAACTCTTGGTTAACTTATCATTCTGTCGATTAACGACGTCAAATGAGCATTTTAATCAATAACACTTCCTAAGCTTAAATTTTCATTACACACTAGGCTAATACCCAAAGTTGAATACTACCTCCGTTTTTTTTTTAGATGTCCCACTTTGGGTTTTGTGGTTTTTGAGGCAAATTTTGGTGTAAATGATTAGGTGTGTAGATTGGTAATTTAATAAAGTATGTGGGACCCATAGATGAGAGAGTGTAGAGAGAAGAGGTTGTGGACCCAAAAAAGTAGAAAGTAAGTGGGATTATATGATAATTTATTGTGGTCCCATGTCTTGAAAAGGAAAAAAATCAAAGTGGACAACTAATTTCAAACTTCCTAAAATAGAAAGTGGACATCTAATAAAAACGGAGGAAGTACCTTCTTTAGCCTTTTTCTATGTCCCTAT
>SNQN01007112.1:10080-12580 GCA_008642245.1 Bassia scoparia
GATGGTTTTCTTTTCAAAGGAAACAAACTTTGCATTCCTCAATGTGGAATACGTGAGCTTTTGATTCGTGAGGGGCATGGTGATGGTCTTGCCGGTCACTTTGGTGTACACAAAACGATGGACATCTTACAAGAACACGTCTACTGGCCAATGATGTTGAAGGACGTGGAAAAAATTGTGGAACAATGCACTACTTGCCAAACGTCTAAGAAAACATTCCACAAAGGTTTGTACACTCCTTTTCCTGTCCCTTCTACACCTTGGGAAAGTGTGAGCATGGATTTCATTGTTGCTTTGCCAAGAACTCAACGCGGAAAACATGTAATAATGATGGTAGTAGATCGATTCTCAAAAATGGCACACTTTGTCCTTTGCCAAAAAATGGATGATCTTTATTTCTAGGAAATTGTTCGTTTACATGGCATGCCTTTGAGCATTATTTCTGATCGAGACACAAAGTTCCTAAGTCACTTTTGGCGCACTTTATGGAAGTTGGTTGGTACAAAGCTTCTCTTTAGCACTTCTCATCATCCACAAACTGATTGCCAAATTGAGGTGACAAATCACACATTAGAAACAATTCTAAGGGGCCTAGTCAACAAGACTCAAAAAGATTGGGATGTTAAGCTTCCACATGCTGAGTTTACATACAATAGGAGTCATTCAAGTACCACTTCTAAATCACCTTTTGAGGTTGTGTCTGGAGTGAACTCTTATCTACCATTGGAACTTGCACCTATTCCAAAAGGGAGCTTAATACATGCTAGTGTTAAGGAACGACTTGAAGCTTTCTTGAAAATCCAACAGCGAGTCAAGATTCAAATTGAGAAGATGAATCACAAATACATGACGAGGGAAATAAATGGCGCACAGAGCCCACTTTTCAGGTTGGTGATCTGTTTTGGTTGCATTTARGAAAAGAACATTTTCCAAATGAGAGAAAGAACAGGCTGAAACCTAAGGCTGTTAGTCTGTTCAAGATACTTCAGAAGATTGGGGAAAGTGCTTACAAGATTGATCTTCCACTTGAATATGACAATGTGAGTACTACTTTCAATGTTGGTGATCTTTCTCCTTACTACACTAACAAAAATTTGCGGACAAATTTCTTTAAAGGGGGAGAGAATGATGAGGATTCATTGGCTATTCTGGAAAATTATCCTATTGATCTGCAAATTAACAATCAAAATTAGGATAATTATTTTAGGGTTGTCACATATTTGTTCCTTGAAGAAATCACGTGCAAATGGAAGATACACTCGAATTRGGAACGAAATTGGACGAATGAAGATATCTGGAAAATCTGGAAAAATATCTGTATAGGAAATCTAGTTTTTAGGATTAATATTAGATTTATTTGGTTGTTAGGATTAATTGTTAGTTTTATTTTATTTGGTCCAAATTAATTAGGACTAGATTATTTGGTTAGGATATTATTCAGATTTTTTTGTTAGAATATATCTTAGTATAGATTAGGGTTAGTTTGTTAGATTAGATTCGGTTAGTTAGGGTTAGTTAAATCTATGTGATTAGTCGGTTAGGGTAAGTTTTAATTAAATATTGTWAGGATATAATTAGTTAGGATAATTTCTAGATAAGATTTATATCTTTCCTTAAATATCTTYTTTAGTTTWAGATACTATTTTGTCTTATAAATAGGTTTGAATTCTTTAATAAAAATTCAGTTTTATTCTTGTCAAAAATTCCTCTTTGTTAATTCAGAGAAAACCTTGTGAGTTTTGTGGTTGGTTCGAAAATTCACTTGATTAGCTACATTGTCGATTGCTTCTTTAGAGCTGGTTCCACTTTGTGAGTTAAGATCCTTCAGATTCTTTAAAGATTCGAAGTTATTTTTTAGTTTTAAAACACAATCAAACAKTTGTTCTTTTATTCCACTTGTTTCCTGGATTTGTGAGGAAGCTTTCCTTATAAATCCACATCACGCGGGCTGAAGCACGTGTGGCCAGGAGATYTGCGGGTAATGGCGCATGCTACCACCTCGATGCGAGTGCGCGCTAAAACCATACTAGAATGGGTTGCAGGTGCGTGAGGGGCATGCGTAGGCCGCATGGGAGGCGCGTYCGATGGCGCGTGCCACACTTCCTATGCGCGTGCGCTCACTTTCGATTCTGGAATGGAGGGGGCTCTCTGTAGGCACGTGTAGAGGCARGGACGGTCAGGACTCAAGAGAGGCGCGTGTAGTGGCGCGTGCCACTGCCTCGATGTGCGTTCGCTCAATTTTGCTTCTGCCTCAACCTGCTCAACTACTTCAATWTCGAACGGTCATAACTTRGCGATCGGTGCTTGGAATGTTGTCTATAATATATCGTTAGAAAGCTCTCGGAGTCGACTTTCCAACACAAAATGTCTCACCTACAAATTCAAAGTGTGAAGAAAGATATGGCTCTAAGAAGCTGATAGAGTACAAGTTAAAACACTTTAAGGCTCAACCGTCGCAAATACAACCACGCCAACACGTAACAAGACACAACACTAGCAC
>SNQN01007112.1:17580-34901 GCA_008642245.1 Bassia scoparia
CAGATGAATCTGATATACCATTTTCTATGGCAGAACTTTGTGATTTTTCAGAAAATGAAGGTGACGAAACCTTTTCGATAGCAGAATTRGGTGCCTTCTCAAAAGTGGGTGCAAGCTCGTGTGATGTTGATCTAACATTTGCCATAGTAGAACTCAATGGGTTTTCGGGGCTTAGTTTTAGCTCATATGTAGGTGATGTAATCTTTCCAATGCCTAAACCTTGATTTGCTGTAAACTCAGGTGAAGGTGTTGTAGTCTTTTGTACTGCAAAACTTGAAGCCTTTTCCGGAATTGGTGTAAACTCGGATGATGTGGTAGGTGTGACCTTATCAACAGTAGAATTGGAAGATTTTCCGGGAGTTTGGATAAACTCAGATACTGCAGGTGATTTCACGTTTCGGACAGCATAATTAGAAGGACTTGAAATGGACTCTGACGATGCAGGTGATTCAACCTTTCCGACAGCAACACCAGGAGGTTTTGCGGGACCTGGGGTAAACTCGGCTGAAGACGATGTAACCTTTCGGACAGCAAAATTACAAGGCTTTTCAGGACATGAGGTCGGCTCAGACCACGCAGGTGATTCAACCTTTCCAACAGCAGCAGGAGAAGGTTTCAGAGGTGGTTGAATTCCTCCAATGAAAATCCGTTTCCCAAAAATGGCAACGGCCTCCTTGACAGAGTGGAAAGGCCGAGAGTCGTCGATTGTGGAATTGCCGTCAGCATTATCTGGAGTATCAGGAGTCAGAGCCTCCATAATTCAGATTTTGATAGAGAACATCAAGCAATGGTAAATATTTGTAATAAGATAKAAAGACAAACGAACACGGTCTCTTAAAAAAGACAAAAAGTGCAAGAGTGAGTGAGTTTGAAGGTAAAGGCTTGTAAGATGTTTGGTTGTTGCAAGGAAGAAGATGACCTTTCAACTGCACGGTTGGTTGATCAAATTTGGCAGYGAGCTCATAAATGGTAATTAAGAAAGCAGTTGAAATATAAGTTTTGATTTGATTAATTCTTAGTATACTTTTGGTTACCGCAACATCCTGTATTATTATATGAGTGACAATGATAACAATTTCAGAGTTTTTGGCTAATGCATGCTCCCACCAAAAAAAAGGGTACAGAAACTTGACGTGAGAAGCAGTTCCTTCACCTTTTAAGAAAACTGCTGTTGTCGCAAGTATTGATTGCAACCCTACTATGTCACTAACGCTAACAAATGAGTATTATTTCTSACTTATAACGTACCAAGTATCTATTTCTTGCGAATTTTCTTGTTACTTATAATTTGGATTAGTTTGCATATGGATGCATGGACAGTCTAATTAGGTCAAAAATCACATCAGCTTTAAATTTGACTTTTATTTAGCACGAAGGGCCAGGAATAGGGTTATCTTTTAGCATGATATGTATAGTCCAAAAAAATCCAAAGTTTACATGAAATCCGAATAATGTCAGTTTAATGGGTCATTTGGCAATCAGTTGGTGTCTTATTATATTTATTACAAGTACTTCCTCCATATCATAAAAAACGCAACAATCTACAAGTTGCGGACTCTTAGGCGAAACTTCAACATTAAAGGCATTGGTTAGGAGACCTAATTAATGTAATGATGGGAAGACGGAACCACCAGCCCCCTACAAACCACCACCGACGCCATTCAAATAACCAACTCATTCAAACCACCACCACCATGCGAACTGTTATACCTAGATTTTTCGTATCTGAAGCTAACGTGTTCTTGACAGATTCACAGGTCACAGGTTTGCAGGTTCATGTCATGACAGTTATGGTTTCTTTGAAGGTAAAGCCCTATGACAAGTCCAAGCAGAATCAGGCCCAAGCAATAAGGCTAAACCGTCAAAGAGGACCAGTCAACAGGAAGTAACTGCCCTGACCTTCGAAGATCATGGGACACGTTGAAGCCCAAGATAATGCCCCGAAAGAATCGGTCCAAGCTGTTATCCTCATAGCTGTCACTCCTCCCTATACAAGTCAGGAACCACGATCTCCCACTCAGGTCGTTACAAATTCGATTAGGAGTTATATATATATATATATATATATATATATATATATATATATATATATATATATATATATATATATATATATATATATATATATATATATATGCATTGTAAAACTTATCAAGACACCATTACATCCTACTGCGTTCCTAGGCTAATTATTTCTGTATTCTGAGAGATTGAGGAATGAATCTGAGTTGAATCCGTTAGAAGAGTATATCAACGAATAATTCAGAGGCAACCTGTAAACACGGTTTGTAACCACTGAAATCATTAGTGGATTGGTGACTCATAGCCCCCGCGGTTATTTTTCCCTTATTCATGGGGTTTTCCAGCCGAGTCACCATGTTTGGTGTTGTCTTCCCCTTTCCCTTGTTTAATTTCCGTAGTTTTATTCTGTTTTTGTCCGTTTTGATGTTCGTTAGGTTTGAACCTGTTATAGTCGTACCAGCCTTCGGTTAGATAGTGTCTAAATATTTGCATAAATATTTGGCGCCCCACGTGGGACATATAGTTAGGTTTTATTTAATTCCGTTGTAATTTCATTGTATGCATTTTTATTCAAAAAAGAAAAAAAAATGGTAGGTAGTGGTAGTCAGTATGGAACCCTCATCGAATCAACCCAGAGCAGATTGCGGAAGAGGTCAGGGAGATGTTGCGCAAGACGCAAGAGGCATTAACCAAGCCAGCGGGAAAATGAAAAAATCTCTGAAGAAGCTCGAAAGCTATCTGCAGATACCAAAAAACCGCCACAGAATCGCATTGGATCCATGCGTTTTAAGATGGAATCAGCAAGGAAGCCGCACTCCTAGGGGAGAACTTTGGAGATATACCATTGATGTGAATCTGAGATGAAAAAGATTTCGAGTTAGCTTTGATGGTCCGATGGAAATGTGGGAGGACCACGAAATCAGAGAGAGCAAGGAGAACTGAAAAGGACCCAGATCCCAGCAACCAAGAAGCTACCTTGAAAGCCCATACAGAAGATCCGGAAGTTGTTAACCAACTTACCTGGGAGCTTCACTCAAGTGCCATGGAAGCAAGGACGGATACGCTAGAATCCCTCCTTTTAGATGAAATTTGCGGCAACCCGGAATCCCTTAGAAAAGTGCATAAAGCATAGCCTACGGTATCTGTGCAGGCTGTAGTGCACTTACTGTCTCGGGCAATAGACCATTGGCTGTATATGAAGGCAGAGAAATAAGGCAGTTGTAGTATCCCTCGTATACAATGAGGTTTGAAAGCTACTATGTGTAGATCATTTGGAGCCACCCTCTGCGACTTGCTTTGCAATGGTTGATCAATTCAAGCCGGTTCCAATTGCACAACTTCTCCAGTTTAGTGAACAAGTTTAATCAGCAGTTTGCCAGGTAGCCCGAAACCTGCACAACATAGTAAGCGATCGATCCGACTCGACGGTACTGGATCATCAAAAATTCCTGAGAAGACCACGCGAAGTAGTGCTAGACTCAGCAATGGTGTAACTGTCGATAACCACTGGACATTAAAACAACCCGTATTATTGAGACAAATGTCCAGAACTATCATAAATGATTTATCGTCTGTCGATTGTGTGTTTTAAATTTTCTTAATCGGTGTGTTTCGTGCCAAGTCAAGAGTCTCCCTTAATTCGCGCTCGTGCAAAAATCGTTGAAGAGATAAGCCGACTTCCAAACGCCAACGAAACGACATTGGGATAACCAGGGCTATCGTTTAGTAGGCACATTAGGTTCATTTTCCCATTAATCTCTCCGAAAACTTAACTTTGTTGTACAGTTGTTATTCCTATTGAACTTGTGTTGGACTTAATTGATTTGTCATTTGTTAATTTATTAGGAAATTATTAGGTACTTAATTAAACTAATTGTTTGTAGCTAAATTAAAACTCCGAACCAACAAAACGTTAATTTTGTTATTGCTAGTTTTAAATTGAATTTAGAAATTCGGTTGTTTGGACTCGAAGGACTAAAAACGCGAATTTTTTCGATTTGGGTTGGGTTTAGAGTGAAATACCAATTTGGTTTGGATTTGGAGTGAAATTTTAAAAACCAAAATAAAATGGTTCAGATTTGGAGTTGGTCATAATCCAAACCGAAAACCGAACTTTCACCCCTATCGACCAGGGATTTCCTGGACAGGTTCACCAAGGAGATAATTCACATTCCGAACCTGGACCTGCCAACGGCCATTGAGGCTTTCCGAAGGGGAGTAACCTGTAACTCTCGTTTATACTATGAACTAACCCGATATCCATGTCCAACTTTTGATGAAGTGCAGTCAAGGACATTAGAAGAAGTACGAGTCGAAGAGGATGAAGCGATCAGGACTGGTAATCGGGTTTAACAAAGAACGGATTATTTTCGAGGAGGATGGAGACACCAGCCCTACCTGAAGAAAGATCAGGCTTCCTCTAGCCGACAGCAAGTACAAAATGTTTCTTCTAATGTGCAGGATATAGGTTCCCCGAGAGAATATCAAGAGTATTCGGCCATGTCAGTTATTGTTTCTGCGTAGACGAAGTTGGAGTCGCAGATGCCTTGAAAGAAATCGGCCAAGGATTCAGGTGGCCCAGGAAATCGGAGCGCCCGGATGAGTCTAAAGATAAATCAAAGAAGTGCAGGTACCACAATGGTCATGGCCACCAGATCGAAGACTGCAAGGCTTTAAGAAAAGAGGTTGCTTGGCAGCTGAAGAAGGGACTCCTAGATCATTTGCTGCATAAGAAAAACAAGGGAGCCGAGAAGCCGAAGCAAGCTGAATCAGGTGGTCCGCCACCACCCCCGGCTAATGCGAAAGTGATTAACATGATATGTGGTGGATCCGAGATATGCGGTCTCACCTATTCAGCCGCTAAAAGGTTCGCTAGGAGTGCTTCCATAAATCATATTGTTCCTGGAAGTCCGTTATCTGAGCAAGAGAAGAAGTTGCGTGAAATGGCCATCACATTCGATGAAGGTGACCTAGAAGGGGCTGAGCATCATGACAGCCTAGTTATCTCACTGTACGTAAGCAACTTTTGCATGAAGCGAGGCCTTGTTGACAATGGCAGCTCCGCCAATGTGATTTTTAAGAAGGTGTTCCTAGAAATGGGACTCCAAGAAGCCGACATCATCAAAAACCTGAGAGCCCTTGTTGGGTTCAGTGGAGAAACTCAATACACCTTGGGATAAGTCACCCTTGCTACCTGGGCCAAAGGTGTAAACATCACATCCAGGTTCAACGTCGTCGATTGTCCCTCTGCGTACAATATAATCCTCGGCACCCCATGGTTGCATAAGATGAAAGCAGTCCCATCCACCTATCATAAGGTCCTAAAATTTCCATCCCCGTGGGGGGTCCTCGTGATTGAAGGAGAAAGGAAGACTGCAAGAGAATGCTATAGCCAAAGTATGAAACCGAAGGCGGAATCTATCTGGCAATCACAGCTGGGCTCGGCACCACCCAAGCCAGAAGAATGTCAATTAGATGAAGTGGTGCTCAACCTAGCAAAACCTGACCAGGTGGTACAAGTTGGAGCCAACTTGTCACCTGAACAACGAAGCTGTATCATAGAATTCCTCAAGACAAACGCGGACTATTTCGCCTAGTCGTATGAAGACATGGTTGGTATTGATCCCGAGATAATCACTCACAAGCTGAATGTAGACCCCCTCCATGACGCCAGTAAAGTAGAAACGAAGGATATTTGCACCTAAAAGGAACCAGATCATCAATGAAGAAGTGCAGAAATTATTAGAAACTGGTAAAATCCGAGAAGTAAAGTATCCTGAATGGCTAGCCAACGTAGTCGTCGTGAGCAAGAAGAATGGCAAGTGGAGAGTATGCATCGACTTCACGGACCTAAACAAAGCATGCCCCAAGGATCCCTTTCCATTGCCCCACATTGACGCCATGGTAGACGCTACGGCTGGGCACYAAATGTTGACATTCCTAGATGCGTATTCCGGGTATAACCAGATCCTCATGCATCCCGAAGATCAAGAAAAAACAGCATTCGTGACAGACAAAGGCGTATAATGCTACAAAGTAATGCCCTTCGAGTTGAAAAATGCAGGTGCCACATATCAGAGATTGGTAAACAAGATGTTCCAGGATCAACTAGTTGATACTATGGAGGTGTATATTGATGACATGTTGGTGAAATCGAAGCTGTCGGCCGATCACGTTACCCACTTGCAGCAGACATTTCAGGTACTCCGCAAACATATAATGAAATTGAATCCTACTAAATGTTCTTTCAGAGTCTATGCAGGTAAATTCCTAGGTTACATTGTCACGCAACAAGGAATCGAAGCATGCCCAGATCAGGTCAGAGCTGTAATCAATATCAGATCACCAACCAACCTGAAGGAGGTACAAAAGCTAACAAGTAGAGTCGCTGCATTAATTCGTTTCATCTCAAGATCATCAGACAAATGCCACCTGTTCTACAATGTCTTACGAAAAAAAACAAAGGCTTCCAATGGACTGATGACCATGGAGTGGCTCTTCAAGACTTCAAGAGTTGAAACGTTATTTAATGACACTCACCTTGTTGACGAAGCTGGAACCAGGGGAGTTGTTACAACTGTATCTAGTTGTAAGTAATCAAGCGGTAAGCGTTGTGTTAACTAGGGAAGCTGAAAACCAATAACTTCCCATATACTATGTTAGCAAATCACTCTTAGATGCAGAAACACGGTATTTCTCGCTTGAAAAACTCGTTTTGGCCCTTGTAACTGCATCTAAGAAGATGAGACATTACTTCAAATCTCATCCCGTTGTTGTCATGACTAACTATCCTGTGAAGGCAGTACTAAGAAAACCCGAATTGTCTGGTCGGATGGCCAAGTGGGAAATAGCAGTGAGCAGCTACGACATCAGATACCACCCAAGAACGGCGATTAAATTTGAAGTTTCCGAAGTTAATCAACGAGGGGGGTGAAATTGATGTGCCATTAAAATTATTGATTGTGTACTATTAGTAGATAGACTAGTTGGATGGTTTCTCCAGCGGATAAGTGTTAAATAGTACGTTAGACACATATCGAGCAATAATAATAAGACACATAAATTAACGAGGTTCCCCCAACTCTGGGTACGTCCTCCTACACTAGTTACTTTTATTAATTCTACTCCGAATACTTTTAACCGATCTATCTTTGAAGTTTCCAAAAAGATACTATCTAAAGAAAAACTTTCCAAAACAATATTTTTAAGGAAAACTTTCCAAAATCTTTTCTTGCTAACAAGATGATCGTATTGAAAGAAAGTACAACTGTTCTTCCCAACTGGTAGGCCAAAGTAACCAACCAACTTGTTTAGTTGCCTTCAATTTTTTTTTTTCTAAAGGAGGAGGAAAAGTTCGAGCCCAATTCCATCAACCAATAATACAAAGCACGTCAACAAACAATCATGCACTATAACAAAAGAAGACTATTCTAATCTTAGTAACTATCTTCAATGTTTCTTCAAACTTCTCGAAGTTCCTTTGGATCTTCATATAAGGTCGATCTTCTCGAGTCTTTCTCGAAGGACTTTGCTTCAATAGTTGGATTCCTGATTGGCCAACACACAATAGGCCAATTTGCACAATATAATTGTTAGCAGTTACATGTCCTATCTCCAAGTGACCAAAACAGTATCTTAGACTGTTCCGAACCAAGCTGTATTCATCAGACCAAATGTACCCCCACCACTGTTTCTTGCACCAACTGTTTCATCACTCAAACACTACGGGAACTCACAAATTCCCCCTGTTTTGACTTGATGGACAACCCTGTGAGAAGTCCTGCAGACACAAAAGTTATATGCAAAAACAAACTCATCTCAAATGGCACTATTTATTGTCTTTCTTCAATTTTTTCATTTTTTCTCAATTTTTCAAGTCTCTTCAGTGAAACAACACTAACTTGGTTATCTTCCTATAAAAATCAATCAAAGACAACACTACTCCGATACATATTCATTTAGAGTAATCACCAGCATTTCTTACTTGATAAACGTCATATCTATACTCTAAACGACTCGATCTAAGCTAACAAAGCTTCAGAACTTCTAATTTTTTCCCCCTTTTGGCTCATTAAAAAGCCATTCACCAGAATAAGATAAATGCACAAGATATCGTTTTCAACCCAAGAGGAGCATCAACTACCAATCTCATACCATAAGCTGCAGTAAGCTTGTTAGTATATACAATCTCACAATCCCAAAACAAATAAACAGGCAGAGCAAACGTGCCAGCAGAGTTTAAACATGACCAATACCAAATTGTATAACGAGAGCGTAATAACTCCAGTCCGTTTAAAGATAGAGGATTCAGACAAAGCAGAAGACAGAATGCATCCTACGTGTCATAATCCCGATTACAAAGAGACCAAGTACAAAAAGAATAAAGGTCAACAGCTAGATAAACAGATCACATCCATCAATCATCTCGTCATCCTCCACTTGATCCTCTGAAGGATCAGGATCAGACCATATCATCCTCATATCTTCAGGTTGCCTCAATTCATCTTTATTACATTGTCTTCCTCATCACTGACTTCCATCTGCAGAAGAGTGGGTGGATTCTCGAGTGTCAATTTCTTCATCTTCCTCAGACCTGACTTTGCAATTGATCCCTTAGCAACAAGAGCTGACCAATGAGAGCAGTAGAGTTCTGCCCCCGCAGCGAGAAACAGTATTGAATAGTAGGAGTGGTCGTCAACCTTCCTGACCAGTACCACACGCTACCTGTCTTGTGTTCCCTAGCCTTCCATCCTTAGCAACCCTAATTTCTGTCTCATTTAACTTCCTCTAATATCGCTTGCCCCTCAGTGAAGGAAGTAGTGTCAAGCCAGTGGGCACCATAGTCACCAGCATCTCCAATGTTTATCTGCTTCTCAATTTTGCTAAACAGTGGAGTGAGATGCAGTAGATGTACTGGTCTCCTCAACCTTCCTTTCTCTGCAGTAGCTGTTCTTTCTTTTCCTTCTTAACTGGTGAATCTCCAACATTACACAGCTTGTCTCCCTTGATGTCAATCCTCTTGGATGCGCAGAATTTTAAGAGAACTATTTGTGCAGGGACTCCGGTGTCTCACCACTGAGAGTGTGACTTCCTTATCAAAAGTCCCAGAGATTAGGGATACATAGGCTAGAGTGAGAGGAGAGCATTCTTACAATTCATCATATTTTTAATAATTAGGCAGGAAAATTTATTATTCACATTCCTCATCATGAGTAAGATTAAACCATATCCATGATTCCTAACTGGACCCTCTACCTATTGACTTTGAAATTCAATACTTTCTGACATATTGAATGTAGTAATTTCATAATAGGTTCCCTAAGACTAGTGGTCCTTGAAACCCTTCCCTAGATCCTAACAACCCCCAAAACAGAAACTTCATAATATCATCATTACGTACATCAGCAACAGATAGGACACCCTCACCTACTTCATACACGGCAATAACCATCTCTAGGAAACATTCAAAAATTCAGCAACGAAAGAAACAGACACAGTCGACTCTTTAACCATATTACAGTACCTTTAACTAAACTTCATATCAGGATTAGACAAAGCCAAAACTCACTAAAACGCTAACAGTAATAAGCAAATTTAACAATTGCTTAAGATGATTCAGTTCCGCGCCCTAGAAATTTTAACACTTGTTTTTCACTTCAGACAACGCCAGAGAATATCCCAATAACCCTTCTTCACACACCACAACCAGACATAACGCGTTCTTAGAAGCAATCAGTGACAGTAGAAGGAGAGACAGTTTGTTTACCTTTAGCATCACGAGGGAACAGGTGCCTTCTCTCTTGGTTCCCTTGGTGGATACCAGTGTACGTTCTTACCTCTTCATCGCCTTTCTCTTAGTCCTCAATCTTGACCATATACCTCGAGTAGAACTTCCTCAACAACAACCCGTAAACTCCACACCCTGATGACCTGCCAACAACCTTGGGAGAAGCCAACCTCGACTCTCATCATCATCACCCTCATCCTTCCTCTTCCCCTAATCTCTAGAGGCTTAGAACTCAGAGACTTAAGAACTTCAGAAAGAGTTCTTCGGTAGCAGGAACTTGTTCCCTTCCAATGTCTTCACCTTAGCTGGCTTTGATTCCAAGCTAGGGTTTTGAACGAGAGAGAAGCAGGAGTGGTGTTCCGCGATTTTAGGGTTTGGTGGTTTGTGATGTAATGTAGGTTGAGGGTTGTGGTGAAATTGTGGTTTGAATAGTGGTGAGGTGATTTGTGGTGTGGAATCGATTGTATGTGGTGATGGTGGAATGTGGGTTGATTTCTATGGTGTGGAAGTGATGCATGGTTTTCGTGCGGTAGCATCGGAGTACCATTATTCAGGATGTGGTGGTGTTTGAAGTGGGGAGCTGAATCGGATGGTTTCTGATGTTCAGTAGCCACAAACTACTCGATTGAGCTGCGGTCCTTTTTCCTTTCCCTTCTCCTTCCAGTTAGCTTTCTTCCCCATTCTCATAGAAACTTTGATCAAACTTGGCACGAAATCGAGACGTCTCAAAGAGAAGAGAGCAGAGCTTCCGAGAATTAGTTTAAGTTGTGATGATCAAAACAGAAAAAATAAAGAGGGGAATATATAGTGGAAAGAAATAAAAGTAATGGAAGTGAGGTGCTTGCGTGTTAAGTAAAGGAAGTGGAAGTGGCAAGGGAATAATTCCCATAAATACCTTAACCTACCAAAATCAAGTGGCACGTTTCCATTGGTTGGACCCACGACTCAGATTTTTGCCAAAAAATGAATTTTGAAACTGCATAAATATCTCGAAAACTGGCCACCAGTTAAAGGATATTCAATTAATTCTTTCCAAAACCATGAGTATTTTGGCAAGAACATATACGTGGCCATCTGCTGTTCTCTTATACTGTCCTAGCACCCTTAACAGATTCACCTTGTTCTGAGGGCAACTTAGTTCACTTCACCTGCTCATGCTTCATAATGGTACAAATAGTATCAACAAAGTATGTGCAATATATACATCTATGAACACTAATCTTAGCCAATCATTGGGAGTCAACAAAAAGAAGCCTTTCACCTAAATCTAACTTAAACCTAACAGACTCTTAACAATACAAAAGGACTCTCTACACAATGGTTTGTGAAATTGCAAGCTGATCCTCACCTTATAAAACAACATCTCCACATTACCTTTTTCCACATTATCCCTAAGAAATGGGTCTGATCTCAATATGCTTTGTCTCAGAGTGCCCTGGCACAGATTCTTCGAAGATGTTAATGCACTTGTATTATCAAAAATATAGGAAACAATCTAAAATACACCAAAGCCTTTAACTGAATCTTTATCACAACAGCTGAGAACAGGGCAAGCTGCAGCAGCTATGTATTCAGCTTTTGTTGTGCGACAAAGCAACTGTATTTGCTTCTTGAACCCCTAAGAGATCAAACATGATCCCAAGTAGTGTGCCATACCTGATGTGCTTTTTCGATCAACAAGATATCGTGCATAGCTCTGGCATCTGGTACCCGACCAGTTCAACTTACTACCTTTGGGGTACCACAACACAGATTCAACTGTTGCTACCAAGTACTTGAAAATTCTTCTCACTGCTTTCATATGCTGATCCTTGGGGTTGCTTTGGAATCAAGCACACAACCCACAGAGAACATATATCAAAGGTCTGCTAGCATGAGGTACCAAGAGTGAGCCGATTCATACCTCTGAACAATTGGCATCCACAGCTGTTCCCCTTGCATCTGCATCCAGTTAGTAGAAGAGTGGCAGGTGTCATATGCCTTAATGTTCTGCATTCCATACTTCTTCAGTGCTCTTTCAATACTTATGTGAATGGATTCATTATCCCTTCATCGTTTGCTTATCTGCAGTCCAAGAAGAACCCTTATTCTCCCATCATGCTCATCTCGAATTCACTCGCATAAGATCACAAAACTCAGTTTACATAGGCATCTGAATTAGTTACGCCAAACAATATTTCATCAACATAAATCTGTACAACAAGTAAATCAGTGCCCCTTTGTTTTTGATAAACAAGGTCTGTCCCACTATTTCCCCTTTTGTAACCATTTTCCATTACAGAAAGTTTGAAACCTTTCATGCCCAAGCCCTTGAGCTGCTTAAAAGACCTACAAAAGCCTTGTCCAACTTATACAACTGGTGGGGACCAGTGCATCCTTCGAAGCCATGGAGGCTGCTCTACAATTACAAATTCTTCCTTCAAGTAGCCATTCAGAAAAGCTTGTTCTTAACATCCATCTTGAAACAATTGAAAATTCATTTGGCAGCAAAAAAGCACATCAATATTCTTATGGCTTCCAAGTCTTGCAACTGGTTGCAAGGCTCATCATAATATGCCTCGTGCTGATGTAACCTTGCACAAACAAGCCCTAGCTTTATTCGGACTATACCTAGTTCATCCAATTGTTTCTAAAGACCCATCGAGTACCTATTACTATTCTACCTCTGGTCTAGGCTCAAGATTGCCAAACCTTCCTCTGGAACTGGTTAACTCATCTTGCATAGCCAAGACCCAATCGGATTCAGGACAGTTTTGCCATTATAGGTCCGTAGGTTCTACCACTAGACAGAAAATAATAGAATGCACAAAAGTTTTAGATAACAGACCTCCTTGTTTGAATACCCTTATTAATATACTCAAGATTTAAATCAGTTAGGATGGGAGGACTGATAATTTATAACTTTTAAAACCTTATTTCAAATTGTGCATTCTCTTCAGCATTACCACTAGCATATGTTTCACCCTTAGTTGATGCATCTCTTGATTTTCTGAGGAACCAGTATGCAAAGTGTTCTGATGGTCTAACTACCTGATTCTAGTTGGGGTCAACCTGATTGTTGTTGTTCCCCCTGAGTTAGTTGCCTGTTCACTGTCTTCATGTGGATTATCCTCTGCACTTTATCTCAAATGTATTACCAGACTCTCCAATCAACAAGTTGTGGTGACCAGTAGGTGAGTCTGCGTTCCTTACATGTGCATCATCTCGACCAATGAACTCAGAGAACATGTTATATTCATTAAAAAGTTACATTGACACTTCTCTCTATACACAAGGTCCGTCTTGTTAAAACCATGTATGCTTACTCTGTGTGGGAGTATCCAAGGAAAGGACTGCCTCATCACTCCATAGCGGTCAACTTATCCAATTGTTCCTTCCCATGTTAATGCACATACACTTACAACCAAAAAACTCTCAAGGTGTGCAATGTTGGTTTTTCTTCCCCTTAGGAGTTCATAAGGCGTATTCTTCAGAATGGGACGAAGCAGTGCTCTGTTTCAGATTTTTTGATGTAGCATGTTGTGCTTATTGCTTCTTCCCCAGAAGCTCTTAGGGAGACCACTTTCAATGTATGCATTGTTCATGTCTGGCCATCTCGTGAGTGTCGCTGGTCTTCCTCTACCACTCCATTCTGTTGTGGAGTACTCTTGAGCTGAAAGAAAGTTGGTGACTTACTTCATGGTCCTGCAGTATTACTAAAGCTTTCGATTCTCAAATTCGTACCATGATCAAGCTTACCGCACAACCACGTGAACAGTTCAACTGGTTCTGCAATTTTTTACTAAACACCTCAACTCCTCAACGGTCTCATCTTTGGAAGACCAAGAAATAAGTCCAAGATGTACCTGCCCTAACTATAACACCTATACATACCTGATCCGCTTCTCTACATACACCACCGTATCAGAAGACCAACAAGTCTATGTGGATCAGTTCAAGTGGTCTGCTTCGTACTGGACCTCTCTCTTTGGCTTAAAGGCAGTTGACTTGACCATATACCCCGTGTCCTTATAGGCACAAACTCTGAACATACTCTACGTCCACCACATACTTAATGTATGTCAAGCCAACGACGAACACCATCTTTGAAATCTTTTGGTTTGTTCGAAGTGTAAGACTAGCATTATGACCCAAACCTTTTATGCCATACCACCTATTCTTTTTCAAGCGACTGCACGTCATAACCAAATGGACTTGTCCTGGCGGATGATCCAAGTATGTTATGTAACATCCTCAAAGCCTAATACCTTGACGGGACCAGTCATCTGTTTGCAGTTTAACTATGTGACAAACGATCAGCTTTCGAAACTCGACTCTCATTGCACATTTCGAGCGACATACCACAGTTGGGCATCTGCTCAAGAGATTATTGCTGCAACACAGCCCTGCAACCCATAGAGACATACATCATATCCCACGCATGCCGAGCGGTAAAGAAGTAACTTGTAGACACACGGCTCATAATATTCGAATGATGATCCACGCGAGTGCCATCATACACCTACATATAGTTCTCTCAAATGCTGAAGTACTCTCCACCCCCGAAACCCATCATACATTGGCATCGGCCATGCTACGAGATCAAACCTGGTTCTTTATGTTGACATGTGTCCATGAGCCCACATGTCCAAAGTACCGTAGGTAATCTCCTCTCACCTAGCCTGGCAACGAAAGCAATCCAACGTTAGGTTTGGGAAACCAATCGCAGGATTGGGTACCACATTCATCAGCCACAGGGTCTGCTTCAGGTCCGTGATACCGCAGGACCATCTTAACGTGTACTTTCTTTCTTTTGCTCTCTTCTTATGAATACATCCATCAATTTTGTGTCCACCCTTACCATACAAATTGACACACATGCATTTCTTTGGCAGACACATCTTACCTTTCTTGTATCCTGACCATGGTAGTTGTTCTCTGGGTGACCACTTGGAAACTATTCTCTAGCAAGTATACCCTAGACCAGTACAAACTTACGTTTCCACTGAATAGGACACTATTATGATCTAGATGCAACGGGCAGTCAGTAGTTTTGTCACATGATTTTGACTCTTTTCAGCTCTTTGTCTCTGTTTCAAGCATTTTCAATAAAAGCGCATTCCTTCATCACATAGATTTAAAATCAATTCTCAATTTTCAAAATCCATTTTAAGACTTGAAACCGCAGACTCATTAGCAACATTTGAAAGAAGTGTCCTGCTTACCCGTTTTCCAACTCATGAATTTCACAAACTAAATCACATATTTGTCCTTCATACTACATCAATCATTTGACTAACTTCTGGAACAGGATGAGCAGGTAGGGAACCAAATAAGAAGTGCTGTTTGGTCTTGACAAATTTCACTATGCAATTCCCTGAACCATTCATCTAATAAACAAATTGCAAAGCTTGGCAATTAGGTCAGGTTTGCTAAGATTTCTTTGCCCTTTCCTTAACTGCAAGTAAAAGTTGATTATCCTCTGGATTTTGACTTAAACAACCAGAGGACCAGTTAAACCACCACCTTCATCATCAGAAAAACATTTTGTATAAGTTGTGACCTAACTTTTTCCAATTCAACTTTTACACTGGTCTAGTGCTTACCTCTAACTCAGCTTTTCATCTTTTAATTGCATACACACATCCTGTAAGTGAATCACAACTAGCACTAGAAATTCATTACTTTCTTGTTTTCTTCTTAAAGGTTTCTTTACCCTCTTTATAGGGCAGTACTTAAAAGCTAAGATCCATTCAAGCACAGTTTCCAATAACATTCAAGCATATATCTCTATCATTAAACTATAATATCTTACGAATTTTAGAGATAGCTACCTGTTGTTGAAACTAGGTTCTTCCTGTTTTGGCCATGAACATCTGTTCTAACTGTTGTTTCTCCTAAACTATTTGGAACCTGTTCAAGGAAAGCAGTCATACAAAACTTTGTCTTCTGATGAGCTTTCTCCCTCGTCTGAATCAGACTCTAAGTTGCCCCCACACAAAGCAACCAGGCTCTTTGAACGCTTGTTCTCGTTCTTCATGCTTGCCTACCTTCCATTTGGGACAGTTTTTTTATAAGATGTCCAACTTCTCCACACTTTAAAAACAACCTGCATGAGAAGAGTTAGCTCTTACTAGAATTTCTTTACCCTTCATGAATTTCCTCTGGTTTCTTAAGTGCTTCTCAAAGCGTTTGGCCAATCATGGCAATATCATTTCTTGATCTTTATCAACTTGTTCCCATCAAGCAATGCCCTTAACTGGTTCCTTGTCTTTTTGACATCAACCAACATCTCATGCTGTCATGAGGAACGCACCAACTGTTCCAGTGTGAGAACATTAAATTTTTGCCTCATACACTGCAGTCACCTTTGCTGTCCAAGTACCTGTAAGGCTTCTAAGCATCTTTCCTTACCGGTCCTCGTCAGTAGAGTTCTTACCAAGTGATTTTAAATTCATTTACTATAGTCATGAACGTCCAAGCAATCATTTATATTTCGTTTTTTGTTCAAATTAAAAGCTCACATCTGATACTTTACAAAGTAAGTTCTACTACCTAGAACGCTCCGCGATACCCTCATATGCAAGTTCTAGGGTATCCCCAGATTCTCCTTGGCTGGACTTGACCATGCTGAGATCCTGTTGGTCTCGTTCTCGTGCAATGGGCTTGCTGAAGGATGGATATGGCTTTAGCCTTCTTCTACACACCCTATCATAGTCGGTAGTCATAAACTCTGTACACCATCTTTCTTCACATGACCACACCTGATGAATCAATCTGTCTTGACCATGGCTGACCATTCTTCACAATCATCCAACATCATAGCTCAATGCCCATACTGATGTTCGCCATTCTGTTCTTCCACCACAGCATAGTTCTTTCCATGAACTGGGAGTTTTGCTGTCGTAATCCAATTGCTTGCATCTCACTGAGTACTCATGATCAACTTCTCTGGTGTTTTAACCGTTACAAGAAGCTTAGGCTCTGATACCAATTGAAGGTTTCCAGCTGTCCCCGAAGCTTACTTCAATCTGTAGGTACATGCGGGTGAATTGAGTGCCTGAGTTAAAAATTTGCGATTGTGTACTGTTTTAGTAGGTAGACCAGTTGGAAATCATCTCGGCAGCGGATAAGTGGTTAAAACAGTACGTAGAATAATAGCGAGCACATAATAATAAAGACACACAAATTTTTAACGAGGTTCACCCAACTCTGGGCTACGTCCTCCTTACCCTAGTTACTTTTAGTAATTCTACTCGAAATAACCAAAGCAACTCTCACTCACAATGTATGTGAACTCTACACATACAATTGTCACCCCCACACTCAACCTAAGTGTGAATTCGCACTTGAACTCACAAGCACTCGCTAATGAACTATCAATAGCTACCCAATTCACCAACCCCTCGTTGGTAATCATACATGGAATTCTCTCAAATTACTCACTCAGTGAGTTTACAAGTGTATTTTGATCACTCAAATAGGTGTGCACTCTTGTGTATGAACAATGCTTACTTGATCTATCTCTCTCCCT
>SNQN01007114.1:20938-34885 GCA_008642245.1 Bassia scoparia
CCAAAATAGAAGGATGAGCTGGCCCACGAACCTGAAAACCTTGTGAAGCTGCTGTTGGGCCTGTGGGAACCGGACTAGGGGGAGAAGCCCACTGCCCAGAATTTCCCCATTGTTGGACGCCTCATGTAGAATTCTGTTGGGCCGGTTGGTGGGCCTGGCCTGTAGGCTGATTTTGATAATTTTGATTCTGAAAATTCGAATTGTTATTTCCCCCTCTGCCACGGCCACGACCTTTGGAGTTCCTCCCTCTACTACGGCCACGTCCACCCGAGTGACCGCCCCGCGGCTGATCGGCGGCCTGGTGGGACGGCGCAGGGCCGGTGGTGTCGGCCAGCAAGGCYTGATGGCTAGCCTCCTCTTGTTCCTTTAGTCGTGTTTCTTCCAAAATAAACTGCGAACGTACCTTCGCGAAGCACGGAGGCGGCTCGGTTTGAGACACGAGGGCAGCCACGGAGTCATAGGTGCCCAGTTTGAGACCCGTGATGAGCTGTATCACCATCTTCCTATCGGACACCGGGCAATCAACATCGGCAAGGCGGTCGGCTACAAGTTTAATTTGCGTACAATAATCCGACATGTTCGCAAATTCTTAAAGTTTGAGGTCTCCAAACTGCTGCTCCAAATAGACAGCCCGAGTATGCTTGTTGTCCTGAAAGATGTCCTCTAGACGAGTCCATAAGACTCGAGCGGTAGCACCGGGCTTCATGATGGTGTGWACAAGGTCACGAGAAATAGTCCCGTAAATCCATTGCTTCACGATGGCATCGAGCCGGTTCCATGCATGTACCTTCATCAACATCAGACGGTCGTGGCACCGATGAGTCGACGTGATCAAGCACGTTGAAGGCACACGCCGTAATTAGGAAGAGTTCCTTCCACGTTGCATAGTGAGCGTCCTCTTGATCGAGGCCGATGCTCACGTGGTTTTTGATGTTGGATATGGCAAAGGCCGGGTGGAAGGGAGTCGGAGAGGGAGTAGCCCGTGAGGGGGGGTTGCTATCATCACCGGACATGGCGAAAGGAGGGGCGGCGACGAAGCGGTTAAAGGCTTGGTAGGATCGTTTAGGGTTAGAAGAATAGAGGAAACCCTAGAAAGAATCTGATGCCATGTAGAATTGTGTAAATCTCCTTGATGGAGTCATTCTATTCATTCCATATATATAGGTCAATACAAGATAATGTATATCTATCATATACCAAATTTACACAAAAATATATCCACAAAATATGCAAGATAATATTCCTATATTATCTATCACTTTTGAATAAATTTACTCTCTTGCTTTGTTGTTTCATTACAACATTTGTTCGATTGCGAATTAAAATTAAATACACAAAGTGATAGAAGAGGTTAATTAGCTGAAAGTGTTTCTTAAAATTGGTGAAACACGTCGTTATTTATAGCATAAGGATTCAGTACGTGCAAAAAGAAAAGATTCTTTCATGTTGAAAGAAGAAAACCAAAATAAGTTAGTTTAGTAGATATATTAATAAGTTAATTTAATGTTGGTAATTAACTGATTAAAGAAGTCAGTTAGTGAGTACTTAACAGAGAAGAAACATCAGAAAATAGAAAAAATAGGAAAAAAGAAACAACTTTATGCAATAAAGAAGAATCTTAGTCGTACGTKTATTTTACTTTTGACGTAAGAAGATCTCAAAAGCTTTTGCAATTGTAACTTGGTTGTAAGAACCAAAAGCATAACAAAGAGACCAGTACAAGAATAAAATAATAACTAGGGTATCGTTTGGTTGATGTAGGAATTTATTTGTAGGAGTTACTCTCCTTGTATAAGTCATTTTGGTTGTTAGCTGTGTGTTCGTAAGATGACCCGACCAGGTGGTGATAGACCCGATCGGGTGTGTGGACTTGATTATACGAAGAAGGGTGTTTAGCTAAAGATCGGGTCTTTAACCCGACTGGGTCTGGGAGTGACAGCGTGTTGAACAGTGAGAGAGACCCCACCGGGTGGTGATGGACACGACCGGGTCCGGTTCTTTGAGCTTTGGCCTGTTTTGGGCAGTTGACATGGACCCGCCCGGGTACTGGGCGCTTATGACTTTTATTGGCTCCGTTTCGTTCCTTGTCTTCGGTGCCAAGCTCTCTCTAATTTGATATCTTATCTTTAGATCTCCCTTGGATTGGGGGTAATGTATTTTGAGGGTAATAAAAGTCAAACTTGATTAAATTAAGAAGAAAACATGTGATTTAAGTTGATGATGGGGACTAATTACATATTTCTGTGACTAGAAAAGGGTATGATGAAGTAATTATTACCCCAATATGAGCGTAACAATTAAGCTAGTGAGGAAGAGGGTAATTATCTCCGCCAAATGAGGGTAATATTACACCCTTTTTTTCCACCACCACCACTTTATCCTCCCCGCCACCACTACTACATCCTTTATTTCACCTCTAAACACCTTTGTCTTTACAAGTTTGACTTTTATTATGCCCTAAATACATTACCCCCAATCCAAGCGAGACCTAAGCCTTTTATCTTCCCCTGGCATCATTCGTGAGTGGAGATTATTTTACACTATATATTAGCCATGTTATATGATTCACGATGATGATTATCATTCATGATTCATATTATTATTATCATTATCATTATTATTCTCTATAACCCTAAAACACAAGAAATATCATATAAAGAATATTGAGCAATTCTTGAGGAACTCCAATCTAAATTTCGAGTGTACGATCTTGGGGTATTGTGTATACCTTAGGGGACCTCTGTTAATGACTCTACATTGAGTGTTGACGGGAATTGCTTCAAAGGCAGTGGTTTATACGACGACACAACAAATTGGTAATATCGTTATATTTCTCATATTATTCATTGTTCTTGATTCGATTGTTTGATATACAGTAAGCTGTTATTTCCTACAATTTTGAAGCAATCAATATTACTGTTATCATCCTGTTTGCGGATCAAGGTACGCTTAAGAATAAAGGAATTACCTGACTGATTGAAGGGCAGGAACACTCGCACTCAACGTAAGAAGGCTTCAAATTCCTCAAATTCTCCTTGTCACAAGCGAAATTACAACTACTAGGTGGAAGATGGAAGTAGGAACTTAAAATTCTTCCACTTTGATTCGAGAAATTGGGAGTTTTGGGTGGTGAGTTGTTGATGTTGTCTCTCGCTTTCTCTCTCTCTCTCTCAAGCTTGAAGGTTTTGAAGTCTTGAATTGTAAAATGAATGATGAAGTGACGCGCCATAAATATAAGGGAAGTGAATTGAAGGTTTCCCGAAGGTACTCAAGAGGGGGGGTGAATTGAGTGGCTATTAAAATTTTTCGATTGTGTACTCTTTTAGTAGAGTAGACCAGTTGGACTGGTCTCGCAACGGAATAAGTGTTGAACAGTACGTAGAAGGATATCGAGCAATAATGATAACGACACACAAATTTAACGAGGTTCACCCAACACTGGGCTACGTCCTCCTATCCTAGTTACTTTTATTAAATCTACTCTGAAATAACAATGCAACCCTCACTCGCAATGTATGTGAACTCACACACACAATGTCACCCCACACTCAACCCAAGTGTGCTAATTCTCATTTGAACTCACAAGCACTCGCAACTGAACTCACAATTGCTCCCTAATCACTAACCCCTTTGTTGGTGATTCAACACAATGCAAATCTCTCAATTTACTCACTCACTGAGTTTACAAGAGTATATGAACGCTCAATTTCTTTGTGCATTCGTGTGTATGGATTGTACTTGCTTGATCTAGGCTTAAGACTTTGCTCTTTCATTCTTTCTCTCAAAGATAAACCTTTTAAGAACGTGGAGAGAAGTATATGTCGTGAGTCTATATGCATGGATATTTATAGCCATAGGCCTAGCAATTACTAGTGATGCAACCCTAGAATATAGGAGATAAATAAAGATATATCTACTCCCTATATTTTAGGAAAGTCCCATAAGATATTATTCCATACAAGATGATATAATATCTTATGTTAATTTAATTGCATCTGAAGTAATTACCATATATCCAAACATATATTCCCACCAGATCATCTTTGAAGTTTCCATAAAACCATTTTAAAGAAAAACTTTCCAAAAAATATTTTTAAGAAAACTTTCCAAAAATCTTTTCTTGCTCGACAAGATGATCCGCGTTGTGAGAACAGTACAACTGTTCTCCCAACTGGTAGGGTCAAAGTCAACCAACCAACTGGTTTAGTTGCCTTCTACTCTAAGAGAGAAAGTTCAAAGCCCAATGCCAACAACCAATAATACAAGCACTCAACAAACACATTTATGCAATTATACAACAAGAAGACTTATTTCTAATCCTAGAACTAATCTTCTTTGTTCTTCAACTTCTCGAAGCTTCCTTGATCTTCAATATAAGCTTGATCTTCTCGAGACTTCTTGAAGGACTTTATGCTTCAATAGTTGGAATTGTTGTATGCCAAACACATATAGCACTTAGCACAGTATAACTTGTTAGTACACATGTCACTATCTTTCAAGTGACCAAGAACAGTATCTCAGATGGTCAGACCAGCTGTATTCATCAGACCAATGGACCTGTTCTTGAAACTGTTTGTCATCACTCAAAACACTAGGAGACTCAATAAATTCCCCCTTTTTGATGATGACAAACCTTGTGAGAAGTTCCTGCAAACAACAAGTTACATGCAAAAACAACTCTATCTCAATGGGACTATTTTTTATCTTTTTCAATTTTTCAATTTTGTCGATTTTTTCGACTCTAAGTGAGACAACCAACTAACTTGGTAAAGCAATAAAAACAAACTATCCAGAATCATATTCTTGAAGAGAATCATCCAGATTTTTTATATGACTCGACTACAATAAACTACAACTATACTAAATTGACTCGATCTAAGCTAGACAAAGGCTTCCATAACTTCTAATTACTTTCCCCCTTTTGGCATCGTTAAAAAGTATTCAGAGAATAAGAACATGCAAAAGATATAGTTTTCAACCAAAAGGTAGCATCAACTACCAATTCATACCATAAAATCTGCACAAGCCTATTAGTTTCACAATTCACAATCCCAAAACAAAGCAAACAGGCAGAGTAATAGTTCGGCAGAGTCAAACAAGAACCAAATTACATCAATAATGTCTTGTAAAATGGCATAGAAAATAGATAACCAAAAATAGTTCCAAAGATAGGGGGAGGGGAACAGAAGCTAGAACAGATCGATCATCACTCATCATCATCATCCTCTTCATCCTCCATCTCTTTCTCTGAAGCATCAGGATCAGAACCCTTATAATCCTTATCATCTTCAGGTTCCTCATCATCATTATAATCATTGTCTTCCTCATCCTGACGTCCATCTGTAGAAGAGTGGGTGGATTCCACGAGGTCAATCTCTTCATATTTCTTAGACTGGTTTGCAACTGATCCCTTAGCAACAGAACCCTGACCAGTAGTAGCAATAGATGTTTGTCCAGTAGTAGCAGAAACAGTAGTTTGAATAGTAGGAGTGGTCTCAACCTTCTGACCAGTACCAATAATAACTACCTGTCTTGCTGTTCCCTCAGCCTTCATCCTAGCAACCCAATCTCTAGTCTCATTCAACTTATCCTCTAAACTCCCTTGTCTCTCAGTGAAGGAAGTGGTCAAGCCATGCACCATAGTCACCAACATCTACAATGTTTTATGCCGCTTTTCTATCTTGTCAAATAGTGGAGTGAGATCAGTAGATGTATTGGTCTCCTCTACTTTTCTTCTCTTAGCAGCAGATTCTTTCTTTTCCTTCTTAACTGGTGAGTCACCAACATTGCACAACTTGTCACCCCTGATGTCCAATCCCTTTTGGCGCAGAATTTTCATAGAGAACTTTTGTGCAAGGATGGTGTCACCACTGAGAGTGTGACCTTCCTTAATCAAGATTACAGAGATAAGGGACCCATAGGCTAGAGAGTGAGAGGGAGCATTCTTGCAGTTCATCATATATTCAATTATTAGGGTAGGAAAGTTAATTTTCACATCCTTCATCATAAGGTAAATTAGAACCATATCCATGATCCTAACTGGCGCTCTACCCTCTGACTTTGGAATCAATACTTTCTGACAAATCGAATGCTAGATCTTCATGATAGGTTCCCTAAGAAGTGGTTTTGAACCCTTTCCTAGTTCTAACAACCTTCCCAAACAGAAACTTCATAATCTCATCATGACCTACACCACTAATAGTAGGCCAACAATCTGCACTATACCCAGCATAACCATCCTTAGGAACATTCAAAAATTCAGCCAATGAAGAAACAGACACACGCACATCTTTGCCATACATAGTACTAACTAAACTCATATCAGGATATTGAAACAGATTAGCATAAAATTCCTTAACATGCTCTACATAAGCCTTCTTTAACAATCCTAATATGATGCAGCCAACCCTGAAATTCTAACAGTTGTTTCACTTTAGACAACGCTGGAATATCCAAATAACTTTCTACACAACCACAACCAGACATAACAACTTTCTTAGAAGACTGAACAATAGAAGGAGAAGCAATTGTTTTACCTTTAGCAGACCGGGGAACAGGTGCCTTCCTCTTGGTTCCCTTTGGGGTACCAGTGTACTGTTCTGCCTCCTTCATTGCCTTTTCCTTGTCCTCAAACTTAACCATTGACCCTTGAGTAGACTTCGTTAATACAACCCCTGTAACTCCAGCACCCTGAGTAACTGCAACAACCTGAGAGCCAACCTCGACCACTTCATCATCGTCACCCTCCACTTCCTCTTCCTCCTGATCCTCTGGAGGCTTTAAAAACTCGGTCTCAAGAACATCAACAAGATTCATGGCAGCAGAACCTTGTTCCCCCTCAGTATTTTCAACCTCAGCTTGTTTTGATTCCAAGCTAGGGTTTTGAGCTAAGAGAGAAGTGGGAGTAGGTTCCGCGATTTTGGGGTTTGTGGGCTGATTGTGATGATAATGTAGGTTGAGGTGGTGGTGGAATAGTGGTTTGAGGTGGTAGTGAGGTGATTTGTGGTGGTGGAATCGATACTTGAGGTGATGGTGGAATTATGGGTTGATTTTGTGGTGGTGGAGGTGGTTGCATGGTGGTTGTTGTAGTGGCGTTGGAGTACCAATGTTCAGGTGGTGGAGGTGTTTGAAGTGCTGGAGCTGAAATAGTGGTCTTTGTGGTGTCGATGGTGGTTCTGAGTGTCCAGTGGCCACAACTACCTCCGATTGTACAACAGTTGCTTTCTTTCCTTTCCCCTTACCCTTTCCGGTATTTCTGTTCCCTATTCTCACAAAATTTTTATCTTTGATCTAACTTGACACGGAAACCGAGACATCTTAGAGAGAGAAACAAAGACTTCCGAGTGATGAATTAGAGTTGTGATGATCAGAGAGAAAACAAGAGGGGAATATATAGTGAAAGCAAAGAGAAAATATGAAAAGTGAAGTACTTGGCAGTTAAGTAAAAGAAGTAGAAGTGCAAGGGAAATAACTTCCAATAAATACCTTAACTTACCAAAACAAGTGCCACGTTCTCATGGGTTGGACCCACAAACTTAGATTTTTGCCAAAAAATGAAATTTGAACTGCATAAATATCCCAACTGGCAACAGTTAAGGACATTCAATTAATTCTTTCCAAAGCCATGAGTATTTGGCAAGAACATATACGTGGCCATCTGTTGTTCTCCTGTATTGTCCTATCAGCCCAAACAGTTCACCTGTTCTAGGCAACTTAGTTCAGTTCACCTGCTCATGCTTCATAATGGTACAAATAGTATCAACAAAGTTATGTGCAATATATACATCTATGAACACTAACCTAGCCAATCATTGGGGGTCAATAAGAAGAAGCCTTTCACCTAAATCTGACTAAACCTAACAAGACTCTTAACCTACAAAAAAGACTCTCTACACAATGGTTTTGTGAAGATATCAGCAAGCTGATCCTCACTCTTACAAAACAACATCTCCACATTATCTTTTTCCACATTATCCCTAAGGAAGTGGTGTCTGATCTCAATATGTTTTGTCTTGGAGTGCTGCACAGGATTCTTAGAAATGTTAATAACACTTGTATTATCACAAAATATAGGAACACAATCTAATAATACACCAAAGGATTGAAAGGGTCCAGGGTAATCCTAGGATTGCCAGGGCACCATTACCCAGCTGGAAGAAGAAAAGAAGAAACTCATAGAAGCAAGGGACCAGACCCATAGTTGTAAGGAGCTAGCTGAGTAGAGGGTCATAGGGCTAGCTGAAGATGGGTCTTTTAGGAAAACTAAAATTACTGAGCTTAAAGATGAAAAAGCAGCTCTGGAGAACACCCTGACCCAGGAGAGGACAAGCTTGGCAAGCATGGATAGGCTGGTAAAGAAGCTGACTGATGAGTTGGATTCCTTGAAGAATGAAAAACTGAAGACGCAGGAGGATCTAAACAACCACTTCTACTACACCTGGCTGGTATATTTCAGGTGTGCCAGGCATGTGGACCCAACCTTGGACTGGTCCAAAATGGAGAAGACTCTAGAAGCTGGCATTGGTGAAATAAGCCCCCAAGTGAAGTGTTGCCACCCACTCTAGCAGAGTTCTTCACTCCCAACATTGAAGATCAGATGAATGAGCACAGTTAGGATGTTAGTACAGAAGACATGCAAGTGTAGAGAGGTATTGAGCTAACTTTTCTTGACAATACACCAGGTCTTGATGACTTGGTTCTGGTCATAACCATGGGAGATGATTTGGTTTCAGGTGATGCTAATGATCCCATCAACCTCCAAGGGGCAACTCTAGTGATTACCAGCTCTACTCAGATTCCATTGGTTGAAAATCCTCCAGCAGCCTAGAGCACAAACCAGGAAGAACCAGCTGTGGGAGAAGTGGCCATACAAGAGATAGAAAAGGAGGTGGAATAAAGTGCTGGTAATGGAACCAGACCTGTTGAGGTGACACAGCCAGGAGATGATCAAGAAAGCCAATACCAGGAAGGAGATAATGCAGGAGAGCTTAACAAAGAAGGTGATGCAGTTGAGGGATCCCAGCTGAATGCTCTTGCATAGGAACTAAGGTGGCTACCTGTTGAATCAGGGACTTCTTCTAGTGGAAGTTCACCTGATCTGGCTTAGTGATGTACTCCAATGCTTTTGTTTCTACCTTGTCTTAGCCCTTTCATCCTTGTGTATTTAGCCTGCTTTAGCCTTCTTTTGTGTGCTGCACTTATGGGAACAATATTGTGAGCCAAGCAGCCACCAGTTTGTAATAGTTTGCCCATAAGGGCAGTAGTTCCTTAGAACATAAAATATTTTTGTTAATTGTTTTTAAAATTGCTCTATCTATGCCATAATATGCACAAGTAAATCCAGTATTTGTTTAAATTTTTGGTATTTAAATGTCTTGGTATGATTGACATGTATAGGTTTATCAACCAGGTAAATGGTACCAAGGGTACTAGTTGCCCCCCCCAAGACTTAGGTGAATTAATATATGAAAATATTAACTCATATAAGTTTTATACTTGGTGACACAAACCCTTAATCATCTTATGTAAATAAAAAAAATATGTCAATTATTGTTTAAACAATTGACTTGTTTTACAAAAGAAAACCAAAAATGCATGTTTTCAGTCAAACCTACCAGGGGTAGCCTTGTGCCCCCCCAAGACTTAGGTGATTTAATATGTTGAAATATTAAACACATAAGTTTTGTAAATTGACTTATTTATGCAAGAATAGAGATAATTATGCAAAATTGTATGAGGTAAAAACCCCTTTAAATTTTTAGCATAAAGTGAACCAAAAGATATAATCTTATAGCACCTGGCTTTGTGTAAAGAGCAGGATTTTACCAGGTGACATGATCATCCTGGTACCTGCTTGCAAGGAAGAAGGGTTTTAAGTCAGGTGACATAATCACTTTGACTCCTTTTCTCATGAAGAATACGACTTTTACCAGGGGACATAATCACGGTGGTACCTGGTTTTGTTGAACTAGGATTTTTTGTCAGTTGACATAATCATGCTAACACCTTATCTCATAAAGATTATGATTTTTACTAGGTAGCTCTTCACCAACCTAGTACCTGACTCAAATGAGTAGGATTTCACCAGATGGCTCTTCACCAGTCTAGTACCTAACTCTGTAGAAAGAGCAGGATTTTGACCAGATGGCTCTTCACCACCCTGGTACCTAACTCTGTAGAAAGAGTAGGATTTTTGGTGTACCTACCTCTATTGAGATGAAATACTTTACAACCTAAATTGCTAGAAAAATAAAGTACTAGAAAAAGAAATTATTACAACCAAATGGCCTTAAATTGCCTTTCATATATAATTACACAACAATTACATGGTTGAATTTCATAGTTTACTAAAATGTTTTACAAGAGCAATTGCTATAGAAATAGGTACAAGCATTTTCTGAAGAAACAGTTCTGATGTAAGTGACCAAACTTAAGCATGGTACCTCTTGAGTTGATCTGCATTCCAAATGTTGGGCAGCTCAGTGCCATCAAGCTCCATGAGTCTATATGTTCCAGCCATACTCTGAGAGTGGATCTGATATGGCCCTTCCCAGATGGCTGAAAGCTTTCCATGAATACCAGCCTTTTGGATTGCTGCAGACTTTCTCAAAACCAGGTCACCAACTGCAAGTGGTCTTTGCCTAACCCTTCTATTGTAATACCTGGCCACTCTCTGCATATAGGCTGTTAGTCTTGTTGCTGCATCCTCTCTTATCTCATCAACTAGATCCAGGCATTCTGACAAGGTCTGCTCATTTTGGGATTGGTTGTACTAAGAGATTCTAAGGGAGGTGGAGCCAACTTCAACATGTATCAGAGCTTCAGTTCCATACACAAGAGTGTAAGGTGAGTGACCAGTGGATCTTTTGATAGTGGTCCATAATGACCAGAGTGTGCTTGGTAGTTCTTGCAACCATAAACCCTTTTTTATCATCTAATTTCTTCTTTAGACCATTCAAGATCTGCTTATGAGCTGCCTCTGCCTGCCCATTTCATTGTGGGTGGCAAACTGCTTAGAATGCAATCTTGATTTTAAACTGTAACAACCAAGCTTTCAATGGATCATTGTCAAACTACTTCCCATGGTGAAATACTATGCAAACGGGAATGTCATATCTGGTTAGTTTGTTTTGCCATAGAAATTTCCTGACATCCTTCTCTGAAATGTTAGTTAGCCCTTCAGCTTCAATCCATTTGCTAAAATAATCCACAACAACAATTAGCCATTTCTTACCTCCATGGGCCTTTGGAAATGGACCCAGGATGTCCACACCCCATTGAGCAAAGGGGATAGGATTAAGAACAGGTTGCAGATCATTGGCTGGTTGATTAATGGAAGATGAGAATCTCTGGCATTTATCACACTTAGTCACCATCTTCTTGGAATCAACATCCATTGTGGGCCAATAGTAACCAAAACGAAGAGCTTTATGGACCAAGGTCTTGGAGCCTGCATGGTGACCACAAATCCCTTCATGAATCTCCCTAAGGATGTAATTTCCTTCTTCAGGATCAACACACTTGAGTAGTGGTTGAGAAGTGTGAGACTTTCTGTACATTTCACCATCAATGATGGTGTATCTCTGAGCTGTAAGTCTGACCTTCCTAGCCTGGGCCTTATCAGAAGCTAGTGTGCCATGTTGTTTATAGGCTAGGATATCAGCCATCCACAAAAGGGGTAGACCAACCAGGAACACATACATAGCTTCACACTCTGTGCTCCTCTTAGGAAGCACCTCCATAAAGATGGATCATGTCAAGTTTTGAAAAGTTGTTGTGGCCAGCCTTGCAAGTGCATCTACCAGGATGTTATCTTCTCTTGGGATTAGGCAAACATCTAATGACTGTAGCTTGGAAGCTAACTCTTTCATTTTGGTGCAGTAGGCCTGTAGGATTGGCTCTCTGACCTCATACTCCCCCCTGTACTGGTTGGCAACAAGTTGGGAATCAATCATAAGACAAACTCTGGTGGCTCCTATTGATAAGCACAGCTGTAGACCAACAATGGAAGCTTCATACTCAACCTCATTATTGGTTGCTTGAAATTGAATCTTTAAGGCATACTCAATGACATCCTTTTCTGGTGAGAGCAGAACCAGCATCTGTTGATGAACCGTTTGTGTAGACAACCCAGGGGACTGTCTGAGTGGTCTGCTCTTCATAATAGGAACATTCAGCTAGAAAGTTAGCCAGGGCTTGTGGCTTTATAGCTGTCCCATGTTGAAAAGTGATTCCAAACCAAGTTAATTCAAGTGCCCAAATTGTCAACCTGCCTGATTTTTCAAGCTTTTCAAGTGATTTCTCTAGTGGTAGGTCAGTCAGGACAACAATGGGATGTGCATCAAAGTATGGCCTTAACCTCATGGCTGCTGTGATGACAACATAGGCAGCTTTCTCGATTATGGGATATTTGGTCTCTGCCCCTGTCAAGGCACCACTCACAAAGTACACAGGCTGTTGCACTTTGTCCTGCTCCCTCAACAAGACAGCACTGACTGCTGATTAGCTGATAGAAATATACAAGAACAGTGTTTCACCTGGTACAGGCCTAGTAAGGGTAGGTAATTTCACCAGGTGCTCCTTCAACTGATTGAATGCTTCATGTTACTCTGGACCCCAACTGTACAATAAAGAATATATGACTAATTTTTAGTATAATAAACTAGGAAACAGTTCCTACTAGTTCCCCACCAGTACATAGAACATTATTCATTCAGTTGTTCTCTGTAATGAGACAAGTTAGTTTCGACATAAAACACATATAAGTATTAACTTGTCTAAGAAAACAGTATTCTATGATAGTTGGTTCCTTGACCAACTATATCTATGGCAAAGTATCATGTTTCCTAAAACTATTTGTATCATGTTTAAGTGACTCAACAGTATATATATATATATATATATATATATATATATATATATATATATATATATATATATATATATATATATATATATATATATACACAATATAAACATTACCTTTACAAAGATTGCAGGCCCATCAAGACGAAGGTCTCAAACATAAGCCTCCAAGTAAGCCCCTTTGTAAACAAATCTACGAGGTTCTTCACAAAACTCAAAGAAACCACGCCGTTTGCAATGTATTGTCTCACAGATTTATGCCAAAATTCTATTATTGCTTCTTTTAATTGACTCATTATCCACAACAGCTGAGAATAACAAGCTGCAGCAACTATGTATTCAGCTTCTGCTGTGGACAAAGGAATTGTGTTATGCTTCTTTGAACCCCAAGAGATCAAACATGATCCCAAGAAGTGTGCCATACCTGATGTGCTTTTCCGATCAACAAGATATCCTGCATTTTCTGCATTTGTGTACTCGACTAGTTCAACTATACTACCTCTGGGGTACCACAGACATAGATAAACTGTTTTTACCAAGTAACTGAAAATTCTTCTCACTACTTTCAGATGTGACTCCTTGGGGTTGCTCTGGAATCGAGCACGTAACCCCACAGAGAACATGATATCAAGTCTGCTAGCAGTAAGTACAAGAGTGAGCCAATCATACCTCTGAACAGTGTAGCATCCACAACTATTCCCCTTTCATCTGCATCTAGCTTAGTAGAGGTGGAAACATGTATGTCATATGCCTTACTGTTCTGCATTCCATACTTCTTCAGTAGTTCTTTCAAGTACTTTTGTTGGTGGATCATTATCCCTTCATCTGTTTGCTTGATCTGCAGTCTAAGGAAGAACCCAAGTTCTCTCATCATGCTTATCTCGAATTCACTCTGCATAAGATCAACAAACTCATTACATAGCACCTGATTAGTTGCACCAAACAATATATCATCAACATAAATCTGTACAATAAGTAAATTAGTGCCCCTTGTTTTGATAAACAAGGTCTTGTCCACTTGTAGACACCTAAAAATGTCTCCCCAAAAGAGTAATCAGTGATGAAACATACCGCGTCTCGCGA
>SNQN01007115.1:0-34884 GCA_008642245.1 Bassia scoparia
CCAAAAGGAGAGATTTTGCTGGCTTCATGATTTTCAACTGTTCAGTATGGATGATGGTATGTCTCTTGAGATTGGTATGTTTTAAAGTAGGTAGGTATTTTTTGTTTGATCACTTCATTCATGGCTGTGTGATCGCTGTTCTTCATGGTACAGGTTGGACAAGGACGTTGGTCTTAAACACTCTAAGAGCTGGTAAGATTGTTTATTTTGTGGAACTGGTTACAAAGGGAAAGTGGATAAGATTGTTTCAGGAAAGGGTTGATACCCTAGTTTAAGATTATTAGAATATGTTTGGTGCAACTAATAGATCAGAATGATTTGCCTGATTTATGCGAGTGGATTCGGCGATGAATGAGGGGCCGGAATAGGGTTTCGTGGTACCAGTCAAGCAAACAATGATGGGTATCATGATCCATTAGCAGAGTCTGAATGGAACTACGAAGAAGTATGGTATGCAGAACAGTGGCATACCCGATACCCCGTTGACTTATCCAGAATGCAGATGACGGGGGAACAGGGTGATAGTCAACTGTCAGAGGTCATAGTCTTTCTGTCTTTACACAGCAAGCTAATCAATGTCTTTGGGTTGTGTGGCTCGATTCCAAGCACCCAGAGTCACCACTGAATGCCTGTTAAGAGATTTCGGTACTTAGTAGGAACTGTTTGTTCTGTGGTACCAAGTAGTCAGTTGACTGGTCGGGTAACTAATGCAGAATTAGCAAGAATTGGTTGATAGAAGAGCACATCATAAGGCACACTTCTTGGAGATCATGTTTGATCTGTGGGGTAAGAGAAAATATATGTTGCTTTTTCACGCGAAGGTGAATAATAGTTAACTGCGTTCAGCTATTGTGGATAGAGCGTTAGAGACCTTTGGTGTATTATAGATGGTGTCCAATACTTGTGATAATGTCATTAACATTTCTAAGAATCCTCTTGCAGCATCAAACAAGCGCACGGATAGACGCATTCTTAGGGATTAAGGAGAAAGGTAATGTGGGTTGATTTGTGTAGAGTGAGAAGTTGCTGAATCTTCATAAATGTGAGTTTTATGTGATTTAGTCCTTGTAGGTTCAGTAGACTTAGGTGAGAAGGGGCTTTTTATTTTCTATTGATTGGCTAGATTAGTATACCTTGGTGTATATGGACTTATTTTTGCATTGATTCTTCTATATATTGAGATGAGCGGATGAAGGTGACAATGCCTAGTAAAGGTAAAGCTGTTTGGGTAAGGAACGTAACAGAGACAACCAGTGTAATATTCTCTTGCATAATACTAGCTGTTTGGCGAATTAATCGTATATCGGCTGCAGTTGTATTGTAAGTTAAACTGAATTTTTGGCAAACTCGAGGTAATGCAACTTTCCAGAAACGGTTGCATTAATATTGGTAGTTGAGTTCATTATGGGAGTATTATCTACTTCTTTCATCATCTTTTAACCGCAAGCTTATTTCATACAAGTGCATATGGATAATCATATTAACGACACATTGGTTTTTATTTTTCCATATTGATATTATTCAATTAAAATTCTCTGAGGCTTCGTTTTCTTCTGGTTAATCATTCGGTCTTTGTGCATTTATGGAAAGCACTAACAATGGCGATAAAAAGCTGCTTATTGGAAAAAATGAAAGGGACGACAGGGAAGTTGCTGTTCAGGCATTCAAAAATAACCCTATGATTAGGGTTTGCTTCCAGCTCACTGTAACCACGAGAGTGGTATCTACTCACACCATACCATGAACCCCTCACTACCTCAACACCATCCATTAAAACAAAACCCTCAACAACCAACTTAAATCAACACATAAAATCTCATAATACCATGAAAGCTAACATTTTTCACCTAAAACGTGAAACATTTGCATGCTCGATCAAACCTAGTCGGAATCAAACCTGCTTTGTGGATAATTAGGGGGAACTAAGGGAATGAGTGCTAGCTGAGTTGATCGAATTTTACCTCCACAGATAATAGGAGAGGGTGACGAGAGATCGATTTGTTGGTATGCAAGGGGTCCTCAGGTGGCTCAAATTTGAGTGGTAGTTGAGTGGAGGCCGAGCATACGACGAAATCAAGAGAAGAGGAATATGAAAAGAAAGTCATGGTAAGCAAGACAAGGAAGTAACTATTCACGTTGCTAAAGGTCAGCTGCGTTTTTCTAACGGTAGTTTCGAGAAAATGTATTTGTGGTTGTTGATGAGCTGGTATTGGGAAATTCTGATGATTGAAGTAACACATTTTATGATTTCAGTGGTGCGTTGTATTCGGTTGTAAAAGGCAATGTTGAACCTTTAAGAGTTTTATGAGAATGGTTGAATAATCGTGGTAGTTCTGGTGAGTACTAGTGATGATAATAGATGGGAAGGTGTATGGAGTGTGGAAGTCAGGAAGGGCTAGGTGATGTTCTGGGTACAGTCAGAGGTTGTCGTTTGGTGTAGCGAGATGAGATAGAAGTTCTTGTTTTGGAAGACTTAGGACTAGGGAGGGTTTAGTCAGTAGTCGAGGACAGTTGGGGTTGATTCTATCTGCGTACGGTTTCAAAAATCAAGGTAGGGTCAGTTAGAATAGGAATGGTCTAGTACGTGGTGAGAGTCAATAACTGCTGCTAAGATTGACTATGATCGGCTGCAAACCCTACCTCCTACTTAGATGGTTCCTATTGGATTCTTATGATAGGAGTTTTGGATGGGAACTCGAGAATTCCATGAAATCTGCGTTGAAGGGATTGGATATCCTAGAAAAGTGTGCATCCGGTAAACCGTTAAGAATCCTGAGATAAGAAGAGAGGTGGGAACAGTACAACTATGAGTACAAAGAAAATAGAGAACTAGGACGAGACTCTTCAATTAGTGTTTTGTGATGGCTTGACAATCCTCAGAGAGGCAAGAGAGTTTGAGGAAAAGCTGAGGGACAGAGTGGTTTGCTATGGTAAGTAGGGGAAATAAAGGGGTACGGTCTGGTAAAGATGGTAGACTTCCAGTTGTATGTCGAACTGTGGACCGACTTACTGCCGCATAGGCTTCGGTGAGGTTAAGTGGACCAGTTGAAGCAGTCTGAGGATGATGAGGAATGACCTGAGGAATCCGACCTCCTGCTGATGGAAGCCGCTGAGAGGAAAAGAAGATGATGTCTGAGGATGAAGACGTGGTGATCCTGATGCGTTGAGGACTGAGATGTGAGGATGAAGAGGATGATGATGATGAATGATGATTCTTTCTAGTTCTGTCCATCCCATTTGACTGTTTTTGGGTAGTTTCATAACATTTACAACTTTTTGGTGATTTGTTTCTGTTTAACTCTGCGAACCTTACCTGTTGCTTGTTTTTGGATTGTGAATTGGATTTACAGCTATAGATGATTGATATGAAGTTGGTTGATGCCATTGTGAAAACTGATAGGTGTGCATGCATGTATATTGAGTCTACTTTATGATGCAAAGGGAAAATGCGAAGTGGAGCTTAAGTCAGATTGATTGAGTCTTGAAGTGTAGTTTTTGCTTTATAGAAATCACAAGTTAGTTGGTTTGTTTCTTGTTTTACTTAAGTGAAAATCAAAAATTGAAAATTGAAATAGTCAAAATAGTCTATCATTGGTTAGATCTTGCTGTATTAATTTTGTTTGCAGATTCAAGGGTTTGTATCATTAAAAGGTGGAATGTTGTCCTATTGTTTGAGTGATGCATTAGTTGAAGAAAGGTAATGGTGTGATCACTTGGTGAAAGCTGAGAAACTGTCTGGTCACTTGGATAGAAAGTGAATGTTGCGAACAAGTTTATGTTAATAGGGGGGGGGGGGGGGGGGGGGGGGGGGGTGTTTAAGTGTTTTAAGCATACGGTTTTCAACTCTCTGACAAGAAGTTTCGATTTATGCTGAACATTCCAAGTAGAAAGAAGATCAGGGCAAGCTTTGAGATGTTGAAGATTGTAAGATATAGTTTAGTTTAGAAGGTTTATTGTATTGCAAAGTGTGGTGATTGTTGTATATTGATGGAGCAGATTATGTTCTTGTAGAGTTGAGAAAAGACAAGTTGGTTAGTTGTTAAACACAGTTGGAAGTAATTTACTGTCTAAATCTGGTTTGGGCAGAACCGTTTTTGAATGATTTTCTAAAAAGAATTTTGGAAACTTAAGTGACTAGTAAGAGTATTACTTAGGAATAATTGTGTAATGATTTAGTGAGTTAAGTTAACTAGAATTAAAATTTTATCTTGATAAATGTTTATAAATTTTTAATATGTGTGATTTTGGAAACAATATCCACATATTGTAGGTGACATAGAGAATTGCATAGTCTGCCTATACATAGATTAAAGGTAATGGATCTTAAGTATGAATTTTCCGACTTCAAAGAGTTATATTGAAGGAGAACAGTCTTAGTTTACATAAGAGCATAGATATACGGTGCTATATGACTTTTAATTTACCTAAGGCTTTGTGAAAGTATTTGAGAAGATATTGTATTAGATACACAGGTTGGTGATTCGGGTACTTGAGGTCAATTGCGATGGTAGTTCAATGTGCGAAAAGCAACTTGGGTTTGAGTTGGTGGGGTTTTCATGTGTGAGAGTAATTCGAGAGAGTGAGGGACTAGTTCATTTGGAGTAGATATAAAGTACTAGGTTAGGAGAGTTGCAAAGTTGGGTGAACGTTGTTAATATCTTGTGGTCTTATTATTGTCGAAATGTTTAACTCTACGTTAACTACCGCTGCGAAGACAGTACAAATGTACTCTGAGCTGGAACAGTAGAATGAAATTTTATTGTTCATCACCCTCTTGAGTTACTGGGAACTTCAATGTACAAAAAAACCTTCTAATTTCTATTTAGAATAAATAGTATGTATAATTTTTTGTTTTTGGGCCTATATGGGACGGTCGTTGGGCCTGTTGCACGATAACGGCCGGAATACAGTTTTAGGACACAATAGAGTTAACCATAAACTCTAAGACTATTCTATGGCGCTTTGGGGGTGAGCGCAGGGATCAACAAGTGAGACTAAACTTAAAGATGACGTCAAGGTGGTCTAACATAGGAAATTCTAATTCAATCAATTAATTGAGGTTGCTATTCATTATCTTATTAGGTGAACCGTTATCGTAAATTTTTTTCTTTAAAGCACATCACTTATAAATTCATAGTTCAGACACTGCATTGTTATGTTGAGTAGAGGGTAAAATATAATAATGAAAAATTGCGCGGCATAATTATAGTAAATGCAGTGAAGATGAAATATACAAAAAATTCGCTGAAAAATAAATGCACATATTAGTTTAGAAGGTTAAAGTTTGAGCACTTTTAATTTCCAACTTTTGATTTTTGGAAAATTGTGCTGGGTGTGTATGTTGTATTGGTTTGTTGATAAATGTTTTTTGGAGTTTGTGTTGGATATGCTTTTTGATTTGTTGTTTGAGTTGATTAAGTTTTGAATTTTTAATATTGCTGGAGCAATTGTAGATTGTGTCCTTGGAAAAATTCTTTCTGTTGCAAGATTGATTTTGACTGTCATTTTTTATCTTGAGAAATTTCGAAGGATCTCATACTTGACGAGTCAATTTAAGGATTACATGTTATTAGCCCTCTTTTTGTTTCTTGTCGTGGGTTTGAGTGTTGTTACAGTTAATTCTGAAATGTGTTTTTGTTATGATTTCTATCTTAGGGTGATTATTGTCTTGATCTTGTATTTATAGCTTTTCATTGGTTTTTATAGTTATTATGTTATTGAATTTTAGACCTCCATTGAGTTGTTGGTATTTAGGTATGCAAATTGAAGGAAGTTGTGAAAAGGATTACATGGGAGATTTGTTGGGCAGTCAGGGGATGAATGTAACGTTGAGCAGGTGTTAAAAAGTACTACGAGGCAAGAGTACATTTGGTGGAGAATTTGGCGCTTTAGGGATGAAGATAGTATAGTGTTTGAGGATGGAGAATTTGGAGATGCTGGAGATGGAGGAGTTGGAGGTGGATGGAGAAAGTGAGAGTTGGGGATGGAGAAAGTTGGAGATGTTTGGAATGGAGAATTTGAGATGTAGGGATGGAGAAGTTGGGGAATATGTGAGGGTAAGACACGATGGTGATACTGGAGCAGCGGAGTCCAATCGGTGAGTCATGTGTTGTATGTCTTTTGGTACCGAAGGTTCAGGACATTAGCTTAGCAATAAGGTTTGGTTACGAGGTTAATAGGATAATATAAAAGGCGGTGAAGGCGTGGACCATGAATGTGAATTTGCTGAGATTCATAGGAGTACAACAGAAGGCTAGGAAGGAAAAGGATCTGCTGAGGTTGAAAAAATGAGAAGGAAGTTGGGGAATCCAAGCGTGGGAATCTAAGGAAAGTTTTGTACTTTGGATGTTGTGCTTGTCAGTCTGGGGAGATGGTCGAGAAGGTGTTTTAGATCATAATGGCATGTCCTAGCTAGCGATGCCATATGAAGAGATACCGAATCAATCTTGTGATGCACTGTCAGGGCGGTTTTGAGTGATTACGTGGTTTCCATGCAAGAATTACAGCAATGGCTTACAGAGAGGGGGTTTGATAATTTTCACTGAGGGATTTGAGACGAGACTGTCTGATCATCGTAGTTAGATGGGGGGATTCATGGTCTGCTGGCGTATTTTTGATGTAATGCAGCGTGACAATGGAAATTTATCCATACGCATGGTTCGATATAGAGGAGAGAAGGATGTGTGGGATGGATCGCTAGAGATGGGCTATGACGGAGTTTCTGATGTTGTAGTGCTTTGACAGACGTACCTCACAATACAGTCGCATTGCTTGGACAATTGTCGGGTGCTCACACGCCGAAGTGTTTATTTTTGGTTTAACTCAATGTAGTAAGGAGGATGGACACCTTTGAGTGGGTGTTTTGGAATTGGTTGGGGGCTATGAAGGGTAAGGCTCCTGGCGGAATTCTAACTGACCAAGCAGCTGCAATGAGGAAGCCCCTAGAAGATGTGATGCCAGATACGCGCCACAGATGGTGCATATGGCATATTGTGACAAAGCTTCCTTACAAGCTCAGATGGCACAAGAGGTTAGAATTCCTTACCTTACCTAGTCCTGTAGCCGTTATGGTCCACATGGCAATGAATCAGTTGTCAATTTGTGATCGGTAATATGCACATTACGTAATAGTAAAACCTGACGAAATTTTCTTGCACCTTAAAAGGTTGTCAGGTAGCATGATTTGATCGATGCATGTTTTCTTGAGCTTGATTAAGTGTTTTTCATTTATTAAAATACCTACTTGTAATGCAATGTAGATACTTCAAATTGCGTGATAAATTGATGGCTGTTATATATAACAGCTTGAGTGAGTTTGACTTTGAGCAGGGGTGGGTAGAAGTTGTAACTGAGTTTGAGGTCGTTGAAAACGACTGGTTAAAGAACTTATATGAGGAGAGGCATATGTGGGTTCCTGTTTTCATGTGTGACCATTTTTGGGCTGGGATGAGGTCCACACAGCGTGTCGAAAGTATTCACAGTTTTTTTGACCAGTTTGTGGGCAGGAACACTTTGTTGCATGAGTTTGGGGAAAGATATGTGACAGCCATTGAGAAGCGTATACACCAGGCGAAGGTAGCAGATAAGAAAGGCCCAAGTACCTTCGCTATCTCTCTACTGGCTATCGCTTTGAACGCGTATTTCGTGACATCTACACCACAACTAAGTTCAAGGTTCTGCAGAAGGAGTGTCAGAAGGTGACTTATTGTCTGATTACAGAGGAGAAGAAGGTGGATGATGTCATGTCGAAATATGCGATCCGAGACAGAGTTTGGGTGCTACCGGWGGGAGGGCGTCACTGGGTCTTGACTGACAAGAAAACATTTTATCGTGTTACTTTCAATGCAGAAACACGTGAAGCAATCTGCAACTGTAAGATGTTTGAGACACAAGGGGATAATGTGTCGCCATCTCATTAGAATGTATGACCACTTGGAGACAGAACAACCACCTCAGAAGTACGTTTTGCGTCGTTGGAGGAGGGATGTAGTGAGAAAACACACATCAATCCGGGTTGCATACCACGACCTGAGCCGCACAGAAGAGGTAAAACGCCTTGACCGACTAGTTGCAGCATTTGACACCCTTACTGATGAAGCTGTGAAATCTGAGAGATGCACACAAATTGTGCTCAAAGGGCTGCAGAGAATTCGTGAAGAACTAGAGGCAGCTCTTGCCGCTGAAGTTAAGAGAAACAAGATGCACTTCACAAGCCCGAGTCAAATGAATGCACCGAGGGACGCGATTCATGTGGCATGTTGAGGCACAAACCAGAGTCCAACTGCTGTGCTAGTCACCCAGTGCTTGAGAGTTCGAGGGAACGGTGCTAGGGAACTGCTTCCATGAAAACACTAGGCTGTGGAAAGGACCTCCATACGAGAAGAAGAGGTGACCAAGAATATCTAGTTCAAACATCTGCGAGAACAGGTTGGAGGTTACTGTCGCATTCAGAAGTGTCGTTAGCAGCTAAACCATGCCCCAGGGCAGGGAGAAGGAAGCGACTTCTCAAGAAGTCGAGGAAAGAGAGAGCAGTGAGGTTTGAGTAATATACTACTACTTTTTTGGTTCTTCATGTTTGTTTTTGTTGGGCTTATCTCTATCTGTATCCTTTTTTCTGTCTCTAGGATTTCCTTATGACTGACCCAGAATGCATAAATTGAGATGTTTGTTTGTGTATGGTCATGACGGATTATTTGGAAATAATGACCTAGAATTTGTTAGGTGGAGTGAGATCATTGATTTGTTTAAAAGTGGAATCTCTGGCCTGAATTGTTATGCGCGCCATGAACTATTATGTTTGAACTGATCTGTGGATTTATTTCTTCAGCTGTGTTGGGATTTGCTTAAGGTGGTCATGAACAAATTTATGAGTGCATACAGTTCATGTGTTTGTGTAGGCTTGTTCTTTATTTCATCCTCTTTTTTTTTGTTAGGATATTCACATGATGCACCCAGAAAGTCGAGGGGAAAGAGAGAGGAAGCCGTCGATGTTGAGGTAAAAGAACACACTGATACTCAATGCTTAGCATCTTTGTGCTACGGATTCAGCTCGACGAGTGGATGAAAGTTATAGAGTTAAAGTTGTGCACTTTAATCTTGAGTCGGTTCCGTCTGTGTAACCCTTAATAATTGCCACTAAGGAGTATGGTATATCGAAACTTGATGAGGATAAGGAATTAATACTCGTTTAATGCTTATGCTACTCTGCTGTATATAATACCTCTTTACCAATATTTTTCTTATTAGCTTTGTACTAGTTTTATTTGGACACACAAACTCACCTGGCATGTGCTCTTTGTCCATTTTCTCTTTAAAGGGTGATGATGTAAGGTACGTGGCAGATGATTAAGTGAGGAGAATTAGGTTTGTTTATGTCTCTATATATAGCAGCCTTGTAGCAGTAGCAGTCATCATCGTTTTGAATGAAATCACAAAGAGAAGCTGATGAGAAGAAAACTGTTTCATTGAGAACAAATACTACCATATTCTACTGTTACATTGATCACACACACAGACATCACAATGTCTTCATGGTATCAGAGCCAGGTTTGTTTAATTCATTCTATCTTCGTTTACTTGTTGTATTAAGATTTGCCTGTGTTGCATAACATTGCTGATGTTATGTGTGATAGTGGTAGTGTAGTTATTTCATTGTATGCTCTTCAATAATCTAGAAAAATAGAGTCTTTTGAAGATCTAGTGTCTTTGTTTGAACATATACAAGAAGAAGAGTCAGTAGACATGAGTAGCACCAACCCTACAGTCATAGAACCCAGTAGTGCACTGTACTTGCACCCATCTGATGGACCAGCATTTGTGGTCATAGAGAAATTGGAGGGTGTGAACAATTACAGGCCCTGGAGGAGGGATATGGAGTTAAGTTTACTGGCAAAAAGGAAACTAGGGTTTGTCACAGGGGGAGTAAGGAAAGAAACCATCGATCCTATGAAGAAAGAGGCCTGATATACCTGCAATGGGCTGGTTATCACTTGGATCTTAAAGAATGTGAATGAGAATATCAAAAAATTAGTCATGTATCTTGATGATGCAAGACTTATCTGGAAACAATTAGAACAAAGGTTCCTGGTGACTAGTGGTGTAAGGAAATATAGCTTGTATAGACAAGTCTATACTGTAAAGCAAGCAGGAAGAAGTGTATCAGAGTATTATACTGACCTCAAGGTAGTATGGGGAGAAATAGAGGCTTTGAACATAATGCCTGCTATACCAGAACTCAATACTGATACTACTGCATATATAGATGCTCAAAATGCCAAAGAAGAAGAACAGAGATTATTTCAATTTCTAGGTGGACTGGATGACATCGATCTTCACACATCAGAGGAGCCAAATCCTAATGAGGGTAACTTTGCCTAGTGTGGAAGAGGCTTGCAGTCTCATACAACAAGAGGAGAATCAAAGAGAGGTGTTCACCTCAAAAAATGAAGAAAACTCATCTGGAGTTGCAATGAATGCAAAAAAGGGAGGTGAAACATGTGGAAATTGTGGAAAGTCAGGACATACTAGTGAGCAGTGCTGGAACTGCAAGGTGTGTGGCAAAGGAGGTCATGAATATGAGAATTGCTGGCATGTCAAAGGTTTTCCAACTAGATATGATAAAGGGAAAAAGAAACAATTTGGTGACAAACAAGGTTACAGGAAAGACAAGCCAAAGGAATCAAAAGGAGAAGGAAGCAAGGCACATAACAAGGTGTCAAGGCGGAAACTAGGAAAGAAAATGGCTGGAAATGTGAAGCTAGAACAAGAAGGATCGAGCAGTGGAAGTGGTGGTGGTGCACTCACAGCAAAGCAGCTGGAGAAGCTGATTAGAATGCTTCCTGATTTTAAGAAAGATGATGAGGATGACAGTGATGAAGATGCAGATGCACCATACTCAGGAATGGTGAGCTGTAATCTAGTGAAGGCTGGGAGTTGTGAATGGATTGTGGATAGTGGAGCCACACATCACATGACAGGCAACAAAGTAAACATGACAAGAATGTGTGATCTCAGCACCAAAACAAGTATCACACTGCCAAATGGAGAGAGCTCGGTTGTGGAAGCTGCAGGGCACATTACACTTCAAAATGGAATTGAGTTGAAAAATGTGATGTATGTGCCTGCATTTAAACACAATTTGATGTCAGTACAGAAACTAGCTATTGATAACAAGTGCAAAGTGGTGTTCACATCAAGGTGGTGTCTCATTCAGGAAGAGCCAAGGACAATTGTAGGACTTGGAAGAGCTGATGTACTACTTGTACAACTGCAGGATTGAGGAAATTCCAAGAAAACTGGGAATGTTGATGAAAGATAAATCGGAAACCTTCAGTAAAGATGAGAAATCTGGTGCAATGAGTGCTAGACTYCAAGTGCCTGATAGAGTACCAGAGGCAGGCAAAATCAAACAACCCTCTCTATGGCATTTGAGGCTTGGGCATGCACCATATGAAAGGATACAGAAGATAACAGACCTAAAAGGAATTCAGAATCAAGAAAAGGAAATATGCCTCACATGTCCTGCAGCTAAGATGACTAAGCAACCTTTTTGGAAGAGTAGTGCCAGAGCTCAACAATCATTTGAATTGTTGCACATAGACATCTGGGGTCCTTACAAGGTAAATACAAGGGAAGGATATAAATACTTCATAACAATTGTTGATGATCACAGCAGAATGACTTGGGTAACTTTACTGAAGTTGAAGTCTGAAGCATTTGGTGTAATTAAGAAACTTGCAGAAATTGCAGAGACACAATTTGAGAAGAAAGTGAAACAGATCAGAAGTGACAATGCCCTGGAGTTTGATGATAAGCAATGTAAAGAGCTGTATGCAGAGAAGGGAATTGTACATCAGATCAAACCTCTTGCACAGACACACCACAACAAAATGGAAGAGTAGAGAGGAAGCACAGGAACTTGCTTGAAATGGCTAGAGCAATCAGATTTCAAGCAGGTCTGCCTTTGTGTTACTGGGGTGATTGCATACTTGCTGCAGTACACATCACTAATAGACTTCCAACAGTTGTCCTGCAGCATAAAACACCATATGAGGTACTATTTCATACTAATCCTTCTTATGATCATCTCAAAGTTCTTGGTTGCATGGTGATGGCTTATAATCCAGCTAGAGTGCCAGACAAATTTATAGCCAAGGGGATTCCCTGTGTATTCCTAGGTTACCCTCCAAATAAGAAGGGGTATAAATTGTTGAATTTATTGGATAATTCATTGTTTGTGACTAGACATGTTAAGTTTTATGAAAACATTTTCCCATATAAAATGTTTTAAACTCCTAAAGAGACTGAACTGAATGATAATAGTGAGGATCCTCTTGTTTGGGATGAAGTGGAAACTGAACCTGTGAGACAGGGAGAGAGTGAAGATCAAATCATTCCACCTGATCATCAGATTGATCTAGCATCTGGTGAACAAAATCCACCAGTCAGGAGATCACACAGAACACAGGTCAAACCATCCTGGCACAGAGATTATCACATGGGGGGACTGGCTCAACACACTCCTTTGACAAAAATAGAGCCTGTTGTTAATGCTCACAGTTCCTCCTTCTTTTGTTGCTTCATGAGTGTCATTCAGCAAGAAAGAGAGCCCACTCATTTCAAACATGCAGTTAAGGAGGCAAAATGGGTGACAGACATGAATGAGGAACTGGATGCCCTAGAGAACAATGATACCTAGGTGTTGTGTGATCTTCCTCCAGGAAAAAGAGCCATAGGGTGTAATTGGATTTACAAAACCAAATACCAACCAAATGGGAGTGTGGAGAGACATAAGGCAAGGTTGGTAGTGTTAGGTAATAGACAGCAGTATGGGGTAGACTATGAGGAGACATTTGCTCCTGTGGCTAAACTTACTACTGTGAGGTCTTTACTTGCTGTTGCTTCCATAGAAAATTGGATTGTTAACCAAATGGATGTAAAGAATGCTTTTTTGCATGGTGATTTGCAGGAGGATGTMTACATGAAACTTCCACCAGGTTATACATATGCTGGGTCAAGAATACAACTTCAACATGAGTGTGTAAACAATGACTCAGTTTGCTCACCTAAGGTGTGTAAGTTAATGAAGTCACTGTATGGGCTTAAACAAGCACCTAGGCAGTGGTATGCAAATTGAGGAATTCTCTCATTGATAATGGATTCTTGCAGTCTAGGTTTGATTCTTCCTTATTTATTCTCAAACAGGATGAAAAGCTCACCACAGTCCTAGTGTATGTGGATGATCTCCTTGTTGCTGGCAATGACAAGGCTAGCATTGATCATACCAAGCAATTACTCTCGATCTGCCCATTTCTACATGAAGGATCTGGGGCAAATCAGATATTTTCTTGGTCTTGAGATTGATCATACTGATGAAGACTTCTTTTTTTCCCAAGCCAAGTATGTCAAAGARCTTCTGAAGGAATATGGGATCACTAAATCCCTGAAACTGCCTCTGGATACTCAAATTAAACTCACACCTGACTCAGGTACTCCCCTTGCTCATCTAGAAAGGTACCAACAATTGGTGGGAAAATTGATCTATTTGACTCTTACCAGACCAGACATTACCTACTCTGTACATGTGTTGAGCACTTTTATGCATTGTCCMACATCAGCTCATTATCAAGCACCACTCAGGGTTCTAAGGTATCTTCACAACTCTCCAAATCAAGGAATTTTGTTGGCTTTTTCTAGCAAGGCTCAGCTCACTTCCTATTGTGACAGTGATTGGGTTGGATGTCCTACAACTAGGAAGTCTACTTCAGGCTTCTGTGTCTTGCTAGGTTCCTCTCCTATCTCATGGAAATCAAAGAAACAAACAGTGGTGGCTAGATCTACAGCAGAAGCAGAGGTTCAATCCATGGCTTTGGCAATTTGTGAGGTCCTGTGGCTTCGAGCACTCCTAAAAGAATTGGGAATCAAGCAGTCTCTAGCTACACCTATCAACTGTGACAACAACGCAGCTCTTGCTATCTCAGCCAATCCAGTCTATCATGAGAAAACTAAGCATATAGATATTGATTTGCATTTTATTAGAGATCAAGCTACACATGGTGTTATTCATCCCCAATATGTGTCATCTAAGGAACAATTGGCTGATGTTATCACCAAACAACTCTCTACTGCCCAACAACACCATCTTCTCTCCAAGCTAGGCCTGTGCTCACCCAAACTCAGCTTGAGGGGGAGTGATGAAGGATCAAGGAATTAATACTCGTTTTATGCTTATTGCTACTCTGCTGTAATAATACCTTTTACCAACTATTTTGTCTGTATTAGCTTTGTACTATGTTTTTATTTGCACAACAAACTCCACCTGGGATCATGTGCTCTTTTGGTTACCTAGGTTYATTCTCCTTTAAGGGTGATGATGTAAGGTACGTGGCAGATGATTAYGTGAGGAGAATTAGGTTTGTTTATGTCTCTATATATAGCAGCCTTGTAGCAGTAGCAGTCATCATCGTTTTGAATGAAATCACAAAGAAAAGCTAATGAGAAGAAAACTAGTTCATTGAGAACAAATACTACCATATTCTACTGTTACATTGATCACACACACAGACATCACAATGTCTTCAAAACTAGTTTACACTTCACAAGAACAACGAACAGTGAGACAATGAGTGCAGTTTACACTTCCTCGACTAGTTTATAAAATGGGTTTACAAGTTTGGTCAAAAAGGGATTTTTGAGTTCTATTTTCTTGTTCATCACCCAAAATTTTCACGCTAATATCCGGTCTGGGTTTTTTCCCACTATAATCAAAACTATTTTAGACTTTACAAACATTATAAATTTAATTTATAGAAAAATTTGATACTCCTTAGTTTCCCCGACTTAACCCTTCTGACCTCCTTGACTTAGGTTTTTGGTATATTGCATGATGGCCGATTTCCCTTCTGATTCCGGGCATGGTAATAGTAGCCCTGTGTACTTCCCGACCAAAGGTTTAGTATTTTTCTGATCTGAATCTTAGTATTAGTGTAGCTTCTGATGAACTTCCCGAACTAGAGCCCATAGGTGATTTGCCCGAATCAGAGATAGATGATATGCCTGAGCTTGAGTTTGTAGATGACATGCCCGAGCTTGAGCCTATAAATAACTCTTTGGAATTAGGACTTGTAAATAACCCTTCTATACGGCTGTTGTAGATAATCCCCCGGTGTAGGAGTACGTGTATGACCTTGTAAATGGGATCTCGTATCTAGACAATGCCAATTTACCCGAGGGTGCTACCATCCCAAGTGTAGTCTATGACCAGCACATATTAGATGGTATCCCGATCCAGACCCCACCCTTGACCCCCGAACCTGAGGGAGAGGAATTAGAGGGTGTTGCCCAACCCTGGGAGATCACTGTTTGTAGGAATAAAGGGAATGACTGTGCCCAGTTTCTTTGTAAATTTGTAGAAAATACGGTAACTTATATAATTGGCAGAGTGGCTGGAGCTTCTACTTCTGGTCAAGATATCCCGGACTAGGGGTGAGAATTGTCCTGACGTGTTCGTGAACAGTTCGGGCTCGGCTCGGTCAAAGCTCGGTCAAAGCTCGGCTCGTTGGAGTTCGGCTCGAGTTCGAGCTCGGCTCGAAAGCTTAACGAACCAAACTGAACTATATCAAGCTCGGCTCGAAAGCTCGTGAACAGGCTCGTTAAGTGTTTTTAACATAAAAATTATTTATATAAAAAAATGATATTAATACTATACTTTAAAAAAATAGAAAAATATAACATGTAAAATATTAGTCTTATACCCTTATACAATTATACGTAGTATCATACTATCATATAGTGTGTGGCATTATTTGTGTTCCTTATGGGCTTGGCCCATTTAAATAAACTTTTTTTAAAAAAACAAAAAAAACCCACCTAAAACTAACCTACCTAATACCCTAAAACGTGTCTAACTCCTGTCTCTTATACACATCTAGATGTGTATAAGAGACAGGTTTAAATCAATCTATCAATAGCGAAACTTAAGTCTAAAATGAGCTAAACTCGAGCCTTATCGAGCCGAGCTCGAGCTTCAAAATGGCTTAACGAACTCGAGCCGAGCCCAAGGTTTACAAGCTCGTCGAGCCAACGAGCCGAGCCGAGCCTCAATTTTTACTTAACGAGCCGAGCCGAGCCCAGGGGGGTTCGGTCTCGGTTCGTGCGATAATCAGCCCTAGGCCTGTCTCTTATACACATCTAGATGTGTATAAGAGACATTTCTAGATTTATTGTTAACTTAAAATTATACAGTGAACTTTCTTGGTTTATTGTACAAGTTGAGCTTTACAGTTGTTTAAATCAATTTATCAATAGCGAAACTCAAGTCTAAAATGAGCTAAACTCGAGCCTTATCGAGCCGAGCTCGAGCTTCAAAATGGCTTAACGAACTCGAGCCGAGCCCAATGTTTACAAGCTCGTCGAGCCAACGAGCCGAGCCGAGCCTCAATTTTTACTTAACGAGCCGAGCCGAGCCCAGGGGGGTTCGGTCTCGGTTCGTGCGATAATCAGCCCTATCCCGGACAATGAGAGAGGACCGGGTTCTTTCTTCATTGAGAAGCACTACCAACAGCGGGTGCTGAACGAGCTGCATTTCTGGGAGAGTACTAAGTACTACCTTTCTCCACCCTACCGGTACATTGCCTCGGAGTTTTATCAGTCGACCATTACTCCTCCTCCGAGCACGGTGGGAATTTACCGAGGCCATTTGGAGATGGGTCTTCGGTTTCCACTCGATCCCTTCATCCCGGTCATATTAGATAGGTACAACCTTGCCCTTCACAACTTGATGCCCAATTCTATTGCCAACATAGTGGCCTTCTTATCTGTGTGCAACTGGACGTAGAGGCCCCCGACCCTGACCCTGTTTCGAAACATTTTCAAACTATTCGAGTGTCAGGGGGAGCTTTATGACCGAGGGTGGTGGATTTTCCAATGCCGAAAGCCATACAAGGTATTGGGCAGGACTCAGTCGAGCTGAAAGGGCTTCCGCTGAGAATTTTTGTTTATATATAGGCCTATGGCCTGGGATTTTCCCCGGGTTGGGACACTTAACCGTCCTAATTTGGTTTTAAATTAAAATGTTCCACCAATGAATATATCTGAGGGTGTGGTGGCCTTCTATTTTCTGAGGAAGAAGCAATGGGCGAACAAGGAGCCTTATGCTCTTCCCGACCTAATCAAGGACTGGCTACCAGATTGTGACATCTTGCAGAATAAGCACTATTTGGCTATGTGCCGTCTGAGCCAGAAGATGTCGCCCGGTAGGGTCCTTCTTTGGGTTTCCCGATGCTTCAACGTTTTTTTTTCATGCACAATTTATTTTACTTGTAGATGTAAACACTGACTTGTGTTATTAATGTAGAGGTTGGTAGATTCGGCAACCTTGAGATGGCTGGATCATTGACATTGAAGACTTCCTGTTCGCTGGCCTGGCCGATGAGATGCAGGCGGGGAACCTCTCGATCCCTGGTGCTCTTGATGTAAGTCTTTCGTTATTGCTTTCCATGCTGGGCCATAACACTTTGCCATTTTTCTTTCTAACTCTTCTCTCATGTTTTTTGCAGAATCCAAAGAAGAAGGTGTCTTCGGAGATGGAGGGGGTCCACGAGGCCGACCTTGACTAGGAGCATCCCCTTGTTCCTCCCTCCGGCCCTCATCTGGTGGATAACTTTGACAACTTTGATCCGAGTATCCACATTGACTCTACTGTGGATGTTGGTATTTCGTATCAAAGGAAGAGTTCCCGAAGGGACGCAAAGGCTGGCCCGATAGTTCCCCTCACCCAACTGAATGACGAGGGGAAGCAGAAGAAGGCCCAGACAACCCTTTCGGAAGTTGTCCATTAGGAGGATTTGTCTGAGCTTATGAAGGAGGACGCCAGGGCTTGGGAAACTGAGGAGCTGTAGAAGGCCTGGTTGGAGGTAAGCCGCTTATTAGTCCCTATGTTGTGTACTTGTGATTTTAATGTGATGGTATGTCTAACTATGTTCTATCCTCGCAGTTGACTGTCTGCATGCATTCCTTGTCCTGTCTCTTATACACATCTAGATGTGTATAAGAGACAGGGGACGCAAAGGCTGGCCCGATAGTTCCCCTCACCCAACTGAATGACGAGGGGAAGCAGAAGAAGGCCCAGACAACCCTTTCGGAAGTTGTCCATTAGGAGGATTTGTCTGAGCTTATGAAGGAGGACGCCAGGGCTTGGGAAACTGAGGAGCTGTAGAAGGCCTGGTTGGAGGTAAGCCGCTTATTAGTCCCTATGTTGTGTACTTGTGATTTTAATGTGATGGTATGTCTAACTATGTTCTATCCTCGCAGTTGACTGTCTGCATGCATTCCTTGTCGCTGCATCACCGAGACAACCAGAAGTCTCTAACTTGGAAGATGAATGTCATCCAGGAAAAAGACAAGGAGCTACTGGACTTGTATGAAGAAAAAGCTGAGCTGTAAAAGTGGAAAGATGAGCGCTTGGATCTTCACAAGGACTGCACAGCCGCTCGGGAGTTTGACGAGAAGAGGAAACGTGCCATAGACCGGAGGAATGCCACCATTGAGAGCCTAACCAAGTCTCTTAAAGAAGAGAAAAAAAAGATTGCTGATGGTGGTAAGGCGGTTGTTGATGCCTGGTTTGCGACTCCCGAGGTTCGCAAGTATAAGATCCAATTGGGTAAGTAGTCTTTCCAGACTGGCGTTGACCATGCCCTCGGGAACTTGGAATCTGCTGCCTCTGCTATTGCTCCCGGTCAATGGCCCGTCCTTCGCCAAAAGTATGATGAGCTGCTGGCTCAAGAACTGGCGGCCCTGTAGGAGAGGAGGTCGAAGCATGCTGCACAGGCTTGGCAAGAGGCTGCTGCAAGTGTGGCTGCCACTACTACCGCTGCTGCTGGTGGTTCCTCTGGCCAGCCGATAGTGCCAGTGGCTTAGGTCTCGGCACACACTTCTCAGGCCAAAGAGTAGGAGGATGGGCAAGAATACTCTGCAAGTTCCCCCGAGTAGCCTCTTTAGCTTTTTATTTTACTACTTTTCTCTACTAGTCATTTTCTGACCAAAAACTTGGAATAATTTGAATTTTTGTATAAGTCTTATTAGTCGGTGTAGATGCCCGACTTTGTAACTGAATATTGTATTCTCGCCAGCTGAGCCTGGCCTTTATTTATCAACATTTGGTCTTTTTGCTTTTTTACTCTGATTGTCTATACTTGCGCTTTTACTTTGCTTTAGTTCCTTCTTGTCTTCAATTTCTCGATCGTTTGTGCTTCTATTTTCAATCATTTGCTAAGCTTTGCTTTTTTCTCGAGGGTTGGTATGTCTACCTTTATCTCGATGAAATATCACCGATGCATGTGTTGGCCAGAAGGTAGACGTACCTATCCCCGAAACTCAACACTTGGTCAATTGTGTTCACCTTAATGTGCAAAAAAGAAGAAAAAAATTGAGAGAAGACTTTTTCTTTATTAATGCCTTTTTATTACAATGGGTGTAAGTCATAGCTAAGCTGACTGAACACTGCTCGATCAGGGGATCCGGCTAGGATGTCCTGACAGAGGGCTATGTTATTTTATAACATTTGAAAAATAAGAGAATAAAAATCATGTAAGTCTTGACCTTCAGATGTAGTATTTGCGCAGGTTGTCAGCATTCCATGGCCGAGGTAGGGGCTTGCGTTCGGTATCCTCGAGCCTGTAGGTGCCAGGTCGAACCATGTCAGTTACCCGATAGGGGCCTTCCCAGTTAGGGTTGATTTTGCCGAGTATGTTTTCCCGACCCACTACTTCGAATCTCCTTAACACCTAGTCTCCGACAAGAATTTCCCGATTTTTAACCCTTTGGTTGAAATACCTTGTGATTTTCTACTTGTAAGTGATGGACTTCAGTAATGCATTGCCTCGGGTCTCGGGTAACAGGTCGAGATCGATCTTTTTGAACTCCTCATTCTGGTCATGATCATATAAAGTGACCTGAGAAGAGGGTACCCCGACTTCAACTGGCAGGACAACTTCACTGCCTTATACCAAGGAGAAGGGTGTATGGCCAGTGGCCTCCTTAGATGTTGTTTGAGCTGACCATAGGACCCCGGGGAGTTCGTCGACCCAAGTGCCTTTCGATCACTCTAGCTTGGTTTTGATTCCTCGCAGAATGACTTTGTTGGCAGCCTCGGCTTGACCATTAGTTTGAGGTCTGTCAACTGAGGTTGCTCGGATGCTGATGCCAAATCGAGCACAATACTTCTTAGTTGATTCACTGACGAATTGTCTTCCATTATCGGTAACAAGCACTCGGGGTATTCCGAACCGAGTGATAATATTTCTCCAGATGAACTATTGAACCTGCTTCTCGGTGATGGTTGCCAACGGTTCGTGAAGGTTATGTAATACTCAAGAGGGGGGGTGAATTGAGTATAGTTAATGATAACCAATTTTTCTTCTTTTGCTTTCGGACTTAGAATGAGGAACCAGTTGGGCTGGTTCCTGTACGCAGCGGAATATAAGTAAAGCAATAAAGAACACACAGTAATTAACGAGGTTCACCCAACACTGGGCTACGTCCTCCTATCCTAAGTTCTTTTATTACTCTACTCCGAAAAACAAAGAACTCGCTCACTCTACTGTTTCCCTACTCCGGGAACCAGCACACCCCACACTCAACTCTGAATGTGCACTCGACTCACACTCGTAAGTCCAACTTTGTGTTTGAACTCACAAACACTCACCAGGCCTTCAACCCCTCTGTTGAATGCCTTTACAATAGCAATCTTCTCTCTTATGAATGACTTCTTAAAAGCTAAGTAAGAGAATGTTTAAGCTTGACTAATGCTCGTGTATGACTTAATAGTAATGGACTTGTGCTTTTGTGTTTTTCTCTCAAAAATATTATACTCTTTGATCCATCGAGAGAGTTATGGAATATGGAAGTATAGATGTGTATTTATATGCATATTGACTTAAACCCTAGTTTCCATAAATCTATACTTGCTAAACAAGGCAAGATTTAGATTTATGGAATGTATTTATCTTGTTCGATTTTATCCTAAGGAAATAATCGAATAAGATATATACTCCAAGGTTTAAAGCAATATACACATATTCATCGGTATTTCCAGCTGCAAATATCTTTTTCAAAATATCCTTTAAAAAATATTTTAGAAAAAATCATTTTTCAAAATCGCAGCCAAAATTCCATTTAGGAACACAACTGGTTCTCCAGCTTGGTTCCTTGAGTGTGTTATGAATTCTGTTCCAAGCTTTGTACCAGAATTCATATCATACTCAAAGCACTTAAGGCACTTAATTTATTACTATTCAATCATACTAAAGAGCATATTACATGAAATCTTAAAATCTAAACTTTAAGAGACAATTCTTCGAATCTTCATGCAATCTTCAAGAGCTTCAATCTTTCTTCAACTACTTCAATTTTGAGCACAGCTTCTTTCTTCGAATGTCTTCGAAAGGATTCACACTTCAAGTCTTGGAATCAATCTATTACTGCACATATAACAATGTTAACATGCAATAAAAGATATATGACTGTTTTCAGCATAACAGTCAAGGAAACAGKTCYTACTGGTTCTGTACCAGTGAATGAGCTTTTCATGTAATCCGCTGTTCCCTGTAACAGACAAGTTAGTTTCAAAGTATTCACAATAAATATTAACTTATCTGAGGAAACAAATATCCCAAACCAGCTGGTTCCCAGAACCAACTATATTCATACTTAATTATCCTGTTTCCTGTAATGGTTTGTCATCATTCAAGACATAAGGGACTCAACAGTTCGACTTCAATCAACTTGGTGAAATAATCCACTGCAACGATGAGGAACTTTCTTTGCCCCAAGGCTTGTGGAAAGGGCCCCAACAGGTCCATGCCCCATTTGTCGGAAGGTAGCGTGGGTAGTATGGCTAAGAGTTGGTTGGCTGGTCGGTGAGGCACTGAGCCATTCTTCTGGCATTTTTCACATTTCTGGACCAAGTCATGGGCTTCTTGCTTGAGGGTAGGCCAGTAATACCCGGCTTGAAGCACTTTTCCAGCCAACGTTCTTGCTCCCTGGTGACTTCCACAGGCTCCCTCATGGATTTCTCGAAGGATGTAATCACCCTCGTCGGGGGTGACGCATCAAAGTAGGGGATGGGTGTAGGACTTTTTGTATAACTTGTCGTTGTGCCACTCAAACCACCGAGCCTGAGACCTCACCCTCTCTWCTTGTTTTTAGTCTTCTGGGAGCTGTTCATSTTGTAGATACTTGATTATCTGATCCATCCAAGTTGTCCCCTMATCTAYGACCATGGTGGATGTATGAGCATTGATACTTGGTTCTTTGAGTACCTCGCAAGTGATGGTCCTGGGTTCTAGAGATTCAGCTGAACTTGCAAGCCTTAACAGGGCATCTGATTGGTGATTTTCGGACCTAGGGACGTGATTGATAGAGAATTGCTGGAATTTCTGGGAGAGCTCACTGACTTTATTCAAGTACATCTTCATTCCATCTGCTTTAGCCTCGAACCCTCCGGTGATCTGACCGACCACCAACTGGGAGCCAGACTTCATTGTCAAGGATTTAGCCCCTGCTGCACAACTGCATTCCGAGGATGACTGCTTCGTACTCAGTTTCATTGTTTGACGCAGAAAACACAAACTTGACAGTATACTCCAATTTTTCACCCTGTTCAGTTCTAATGAGTATCCCGGCTCCGTTTCCTTCCTTCGTTGCCGAGCCATCAACGTACACCTCCCAGCTCGCAGATTCAACTGGTTGTGAAGGTGGATTGGTGCATTCTACTATAAAATCGGCTAACGCTTGTGCTTTGATAGCTCGCCTGGGCTCATATTCAAGTCCATAGTCCGCCAGTTGATCAGACCATTCGATCATCCGAGTGGAGTGGTTTCTGCCCTCGATAACATTCCTGATGGGTTGTCTGGTTAGGACCTTTATAGGATGAGCATGGAAGTAGGGCTTCACCTTTCTGCTGGCTATCACCAGAGCATAAACTAACTTCTCAACTTCTAAATATCGAGACTCGGCACCCTTGTAAGCGTGGCTCACAAAGTAGACGGGGTGCTGAGTCTTGTCTCTTTCGACAGGAAGACTGCGCTGAGGCCGTATTCTGAGATAGCCAAGTAAAGATAGAGTGGTTCTCCCGGCAAGGGTGACACCAACTTCGGTATGGCAGATAGGTGTTGCTGGAAAGCTGTCTCTGCTTCTTCATCCCAACTGAAGGTGGGTCTTTTGAGGGCTTTGAAGAAGGAAAGGCTCTTATCAGCCGATCGTGATAAGAACCGACCCAAGGCAGCCATACAGCCAGTGAGCCTTTGCACCTCTTTGACCGACCGAGGGGACTCCATGTTGATGATTTCCTGAATCTTGTCCAAGTTTTCTTCGATTCCTCTTTCATCCACGAGGAAACCGAGGCATTTGCCTCCCCGAACACCGAACACACACTTTTTGGGATTTAGTTTCATATTAAATTTTCTAAGGGATGAGAAGGCTTCTCTGAGATCCGAGACGTGATCTTCAACTTCTCCGCTTTTAACTATCATGTCATCGACATATATCTCAACATTCCTACCGATTTGACCCTTGAAGATCTTATCCACTAACCTCTGGTAGGTGGCTCCTCCATTCTTGAGGCCGAATGACATCACTTTGTAACAAAAGGCCCCTTGCTTGGTGATGAAAGCAGTATGGGGTTGATCTTCTTTGGGCATCGGGATCTGATGGTACCCGACATTGGCATCCATGAAACTGAACAAAGCATGTCCAGTTGTGGAATCGACTAGGGCATCGATCTTTGGTAGTGGGTAGTCATCCTTCGGGCATGCTTTATTGAGATCGATGAAGTCAACACACATGCGCCAGGTTCCATTTGGTTTCCTGACCAGCATTACGTTGGCCAACCAGTCCGAGTATTGACATTCCCGGATGAAGCTTGCTTCGAGTAATTTCTTGATTTCATAGGCTACAACTTCGTTCCTCTCTTGCCCCTGATGTTTGAGCTTTTGGTTCACACTCCGAGACCCCTCCTTGATGCCGAGCTTATGCACCATGACCGAGGGGTCAATTTCGGGCATCTCTGTGGCAGCAAATGCGAAGACATCACGAAATTCTTTCAAAGTGGAAACTATATGTTCCCGAGTTTCATGAGTGAGAGATTTCCCGACCTGGATAGTGTGTTCCGAGTCGTCGTCGATTTGGACTTCTTCGTTAGCCTCTGCTGGCTGAGGCTAATGTAGCGTTTGATATTCTCGTTGAGATATACATCTAGCCCGGTAAGGGCTTCCATTTGAGGGGGATCCTTCCGATTTTGTCCGAGTGAAGGTTCAGGGTCAGTATTGCGGAGACTAGTCACATAGCATTCTCTGGCTGAGCGTTGATTGCCATATAGCTGACACACGGCTCTTTAATCAGCCTCGTTTTGGAGTAGCAACTGATAGGTGGAGATTGATGCTTTTACCCTGTTATAGGGGAGGTCCATGTCTTCAATGGTGAAGTACACCTGAGCCGAGCGGGCTAGGTCCTTCTCCCCGATCCTGACAGGCAATTTGATGATACCTTCTGGATATGTCCTCTTTCCGCCAAAGTCGACCAGTGAATGATATTATGCGACTAGGTCAGACTTGGAGTACTTCAATTTCTGAGACAGTCCCAAGTAATGATATTTGAGGAGCTTCCGCTATCAATGAGGACTCTCTTCACTCGAGCATTGGATACTTTGATTTCCACTACCAGGGGATCATCATGGGGTATGGCAATAGGTTTGGTCGAGTTATCGTCAAAGACCATTGTTGGGCACTTGGGAGGCATCTCACCACCGACCTTCAACACTTGGTGGGTGAGATCCTCCAAATGACGCTTTCGTCCCCGATTGCTAGGTGCGCCTGAGGCATGTACTCCCGAGATCACATTAACAGTTTGCATAGTCTCTTTGCTAGCTTGAGGCTCGTCCTCTTTTCGTCGAGTATGGCTCTGTTCTCGGGTGTCCATCTTTCTGAGGTACCGATTCAACTTCCCTTCATTAGCAAGGTGGTCTAACGCTTGTTTCATCTCTCTGCAATCTCGGGTGGTATGCCCACACTCCCATTGGTATTCACACCAGAGGTTTTTGTTTCGCCTGTTAGGTATTGTCCTGACGGGCACAAGCTTTGGCAAGATGTCCAGGGGCTTGATGTCAAGGAATATGTCCCTCCTATTGGTGTTGTACCGAGGGTCATCGCCTCCATCCCTGAGTTTGGGATTTTTGCCCTGAGCATGACCGTTGTCATTTCTGTTATCATTAGCCTTCCTTTTGCCCTCTGCTGAGGGCTGATCATCATGCATATTGTTTATCTCCGAAGCCTGAATGTACTTCTGAGCATGTTCTTGAGCCTCCGAGTATTTGGTGATACCCTCGATGACCAGGTCCTTGGTTAAACCGACTAGGTCTAAGGCCTGACATGAGGGCAGAGAAAGCAACATTGTCTTCCAMATTCGAAATGCCTAGGGATTCGGCATTGAATCGCTTGATATAGCTAGACAATCCTTCAATTTTTCCTTGTTTCATGCTCATTAAATGCAAACTAGTTTTCTTGTGGCGTTTGCCAGCGATAAATTGTTGTTTAAACATAGCTTCTCACACAGTGAAATTGGTAATGCAAACAGATGGCAATTCACTAAACCAAGTTAGAGKTATACCTTTAAGTGTGGTTGGAAAGAACCGACACCATGATGCCTTACATCTAGTCTATACGGCCATCTGAGTTTTGAAAGCCGCCATATGATCCTCAGGGTCAGTCGTCCCATCGAACGTTTTGATCGTTGGAACCTTCACCTTCTTTGGATCCTCAGCATCCATGATCTCCCTAATGAATGGTGTCCTATGGACGAGGATCAGCGCTGGCTGTCTGACCCGAGTGCCTTCTCCGTACTGTCTGACTAACTTAGAGCAAGTGCTATCCGCATGACCGCGTGACCTGGATGGCTGTTACCGATGTGACCGATTGGTAGCCTCGTGTTAGGACTGGCTAGGTCGAGCAGAGGGTCGTCACGAGTCTCCTCGGTGAGGGGAGACCCGAGGCTGGGCTGCAGCTGCTTCGCCTTGGCTTCGGCGATTGTTGATGATAGTGTGAGCGTCCATGCTGTGTCACCTTCTTTCCTCGATGATGAGGCGGGCATCCAGGGGTGGTCTATTGGACCGACTGGCCTAAGGGGCTTCCTCCCCCCTCTTGGARGGAGCAGGCTGAACCTCACTAGGGGTACTGCAATGGTCATAATCTCGGCGGGGAGGCAGGCCGACCCCGTGATGGAGGCCGTTGGCTGACTGCGCCTGGCTGAGGGTTGGCCCCTGCTTGCGGGACCTTCTCCAGCTGCTTGGTGAGGAGGCTCACCTTTTCTAGTAGAGCGTTAAGCTCCTGCCTAGTGACCGGGTTACTAGGCTGAGGATGGTGAATGGGCAAGGGACGGTTGGTCCCCACTCCCCCGGACGCAGCTCTCGAATCATGTGGTGCTGAAGAGGCAGTGTGCCTCTCTTGGGGACTGGACTGCCCTCTTCCCTTGCCTAGCTGATCGATTGCAGGCTGAACATCGCGGGCACCGTAACGCGTACTCACCATGGCTTACTTGTCGTCCCCACAGACGGCGCTAATCTGTTCCTGTTTAAGGAACTTACAAAGAAAACGACAAAGTAACGAGGTAAAATAATAACTGGGGATGACAGTTGGCACGTACGTGTCTTTCGTCTACATCTTGTGAATGGACACTGGTCTCCTTTGGCTAACCTGCAAAACAAGCAAAGGTGATTGGCTCGGGGGGTTGACCCAAGAAAACCCCTCCGATGCTTAAGTCAGCAAGGASACTTCCAAGACTGAAGGTCAAGCAAGCTAGAACTAGACTGTACTTGGTGGGTTCAGAATTAGATACRTGGAATAGGCTCACCAACTCCCTTTTTATAGGGTTTGGTGGAGTTGGTGAGGTCGTGCTTCGTTATTTCCCCATTGTGGGAAAAGTATTATATTCAAGCAATGTGGGAKAAAAGTACAACGATTTACTGTGACTTTATCACAGTGCCTTTTTGGCTGTTATTGTACGAACCTACCCTTTTTGGGTGCRCTTATTACGTGGATGTGTGGGACCCACATGCCTCCCAAGCACTTAAATGGGGCCCACCAAATGCCACGTGGCGCCTCGTAATTGGGTAGGGACAAAAGCATATATTTCACTCAACTTATAAAATTTAAAAAAGGAAAGTTTTCACAAGTAATGAGGTAATAGTAAAACAAAAAATTATTGAATTGAATGTTTAAATTGACTCACAGTAAATGAAGGGGAAAAATATATTTTTACGATGCAAAAAAATTTCTAATAAATAAGGGATACAAGAAAAGATGACTGCAGATAATAGGAAAAAAAATAGAATTTCGATCAATAAAACACCCAGTACGTAAGTTTTAGTGTTTTTTTTCTTCATAGAATTTTTTTAGTATTTTGCAACTTATATAATAGATATTAGATGTACATAAGTAAAATTAATGTTGTATTTCAATAGATAATTAAAAAAGAGATTACAATTGATGGTAAATGTTCAATGATTTTTCAAAATTTATATTCAATTTGACGATGATTTTTTTTTAATCTCATAAAATAAACAAGACTTAATTTTCAAAAAGATCAAAAACTAGATCTTTGGAAAACAACAATAAATCTATAAAAAATTTATACATAAACTTCTCGAAACACTTAAAAATAATAAGATAAAAATAAAGTTGACGTATCGTAAAAGAAAGTTTAATTAATTAGTGTAAAAAATTCAAATAAAATACATTAATTACATTGCTAAATTTATTCCATTGAATAACTTAAACATTGCAATTATTTTGAAAAAAGTTAATTAATTAGTATGAAAAAAATTTAATATAAATACATTAATTAGATAGACTAAAATTTTCACATGAATAAGTTAATCATTGCAAATTATTTTGAAAATCATATTGAATTAAATATTTATTAAATTATTATGTATTTTAATTTACTATTTTTATGTCAATTAATTAATCATTTAATCTCTTTGTCGAGAGTTTCAATTGAAAAGGAAATATTACATCGAAAATTTGAAAATTATAATAAATCACCGTATTGTTAATTTGAAACCGTACTGTAGGACGTGGCCCGCCCTCAGCGTATAGCGGGCGCGCGGCTTGTACTACATCGAGGTTGCTTTGCGTGGCTTGACCACGGATCCGCACGTGAGTGCGTTGGGGTAGTGTTGTCGAATGAGGGGAGTCGCACCGTGCCTAGAAAGGTATTCACGGACGCCCGTAAACGCTGGTGCCAATAATGGCCCAGTCATCAAGTAACCAGTCGTGGGTTCGGGGACATGGACGAATCAGATCTGTAACCCAATTCGCCCGCATGTAGCGGCCTCTATTCGGTCTCATTGCAATTCCATTCAATCATGATTATTGAATGCACATAACTTACGTTTTTTTTAGCACCTAGAAGCGACACTAACCAAAAATTACTATGAAAGTGTGTTACTATATATGCACAAGGGACTACCTAACCTAGAAATTGTTGACCATTTGTATTATCATGTTTAAAACGGTGGCCTAAAACAGGTTGTCCATAGTTAATCTGATTTAAATGATTCACATAATTCGGTCTTTGTTAGCAAATATATACAAAGTTATTACAACAATGACAATATGCAATAATATGAAGTGCATAAACTTCAAAAGTATATGCAAACTCATCTACCCTAATCTGCAAGAAAACAAAAGTTAGTTATTGTAAAACACAATGAAACGAATCCTTTGCTTGATCGCTACATGAAAACAAAAAAGAAAACAATTGTTAGTCCATGATAAAACGCAAGCGCAATGGATCTTCGCCTTGATTGCTATACAAAATAAAGAATTGTTAGTATTGACAATGGATAAAATAATAATGGAAAACCAAAAAACCAATGAAAACTTGCAAACATTTGTTGAAACCTACATATTAACATGAAACAATTTAAAAGTGAGTTTCTACATTGTTTTAATTACTTAAAAACTCATACAATGTTGTCAAATTAAAAGAAAGTGAGAAGATTATTGGTGAGTAATCTCAGAATTCAACCTTTGTTATCGCTGTTATTCGAAAGAGAATCGATGCTTTGAACTAAAACGAAGTGTATAATGTGTTTGAGTGTTTTAGAGAGAGAGAAGAGAGTATGCGTAGGAAGCATATGAAGTGTGTGTTCGGACCTGAGGCAAGCAAGAGCGTATTTATAGGCACGAGGCAAAAACGAAGCACAAACCCTGCGTATTACGCTCAGATATGAGCGTATATACGCCTCATGAGGAGCGTATATACGCTCAGGATGAGCGTATATACGCTTCTTACTTTCCATAAACTTTGGGCAATTTCGTATGTATGAGCTGAACGTATATACGCTACTGTTGAGCGTATATACGCTCCTGATGAGCGTATATACGCTCATCATTTGCGTATATACGCTCAATGATTTCGTTATATTTTCCAAAAACCTCGAAATATTTTGATTTCCTCCGATTTTATTCGTGATTTCCCTTGATTCGACGCACCTAGACACCTTGCTCTCCAAGCAAGGAGTTCTAGAATGTTCTAGAAGGTTCACGTATTTCCGGAGTATTTTTCTAATTATTCACGTTATTTCTGCGTATTCTGCGTATTTAACATTGCAAATTCAAGAAAATCATAGAGAAAAATCGAGAAAAATAATAAAAATACTGCGGATTCAGAAAAAGTGTGACGGACATGATGAAAATCAAAAAGCATGAGAATCGCCTTTGAAAACCTTTGAAAAACCTTTGAGAAAACGAAAGAAAATATTTTTGCCTTGCCTTTGACCTTGCTCAATGTTTCCGGAGTACGCCTTGTGTATTTCCAACTTTTGTGAATTCAAAGCATCTTTTTCTGATTCGAAACAAACGCGGACGCGGTATGTTTCATCACGGATTACTCATTGGGGACACATTTTCAGGTGTCTACAGAAGCCCCCACTTTGACTGAGTCTGAAGAGACGATATCTCGTAAAACGAAAGTCAAAATATTCGATTCGGACGGAGAGCAACTCAAGACGTTCTGCGATCCTGAGTTATCCCTGTACGCCGGTACCTGCAAAACAAATGTTAGTTTTACCTGCTACCGCGCCCCATGCGGTGTTGTGCCCTCGAAGCGCCTGGATCCTTCGGTGTGGTTTCTCCCTAGCGCTGACCTTGGCTTTTCGTGAGAGTTGCGATGTTGTGCGCGGAATTTCTGGTGCGGGAGAAAATTCAAACCCGAAGAATGCGCGGAACTTCTTGACGGGAGAAGATTTCCAAAACCCGAAGATGGTTGTGCTGGATTTCTTTAGCGGGAGAATCGTAGACCCGAAAAGATGTGCTTGAGTTTCTTTTAGCGGGAGAAACCGTAGACCCGAAGAGTGTTTGCTTGAGATTTCTGTAGCGGGAGAAATCGTCAGCCCGAAGTGTGCATATGTGGAACTTCTGGCGCGGAGAAGATTCCAAAACCCGAGAGAGAGTGTGTATGCTTGGAGTTGTGCTTCGAAATGTCGGCGTTTGAATGCCTTGAAGATTCTTGGATTATATACTCAATTAAGGGTTATTTTGTAATTTTGCTGCTTGGAGTGTAATGTTGTAATCTTGCAAGCTTTTTGAAAGTGTGCCTGATATTCCCGGGAGTTTGAACGACCGTGGATTGATCGATAATATCGCGACAAGCCAAAAGAAAAAAATGGGAAGGCAGGTTGAGCGTATATACGCTCAAACCTGCGTATATACGCTCAGTATCTGCGTAGATACGCAGATTTTAAGCGTAATATACGCTGCTTTTGGAGTTGTTTATTCCAGTTTGCTCGTGGCTTTTGTCATTTCTCCATTATTGCTGCTGAATTTCGAGCCTTTGCTTGCCTTTTTCCACAAACTTGCCCGAATTCTTGCTTATTTCATCCAAGAGAAGTTAGAAGCTATTCCTTTGAAGATTCACTTTTCAAATTCAGGTATAATCCCCTTCAATTCTGAAATTTTTGTCTCTTTCCTTCGAATTTTAAGGGTTTGATGTTCATGATTCATTTTGCTTGAATTTGCTCATGTTTGCTTGCAAATTGTTTGGCATTGTGTATGCTTGTACTGTGCTTGTTTTGCTTTGAATTTTGAGATGAAACCTTGATGAATATGTTGCTTGAACACATCCCCTTAATTTTGGCAGAATTTCTTACCTATTTTTGGCCAAACTTGTGTTCGAAATGTACTTGTAATTTGACTAGTTGCTTGGATCTCTTGGAATGTGAATTTTCTTTTGTGGTTGAACCTTGATGATTTTGGCTTGAATATTGATGAACTACTTTGAAACATGTCTTGTATGCTTGAGTAAACCCAAAAGCTATAACTTGATGATTGCTTGCTATTTCAAGACATTCAAGACTCGAAACACTTGATGATGAGCTTTGAACTTCTTTAATCGATTTTCAAAGCTTGTCCTAACCGTTAACTATATTATTCATGCTTGATACGAAGCCAATTTAGTGACCACAAAAGCTCGTTCTATGCTTTTCACCATGCTCCTACTCAAAAATTGTGTTTAAGAAATCGGCAAGATAAGTCGTAGCCCCCGAATTTCTACAATGATATTTGTGACTTGTTTTCATCATACGCATGACTTAAACTATTTCAAAGTCATTCATGTAATGTTATTATCCTTGAATTGAATTGTTTTGCCTATTCACTACATGAACAACTTCGAAACTTTATTCCAAAGTTATGCACGTAATGCATGGGCTTGAAGTGAGATTGCTTTTGCTTATTCATATGTGTGTTGTTTTCACTACACAACGACCTTAGAACTCTATTTTAAAGTCATTGTGTAATGTATGCTTGTGGTCATCAACCTTGCAGGGCTATACACTTCTAAGTATGTTTATTGTCCATGTTATAGCCGTTATGCTGCCGATTTTTTCCTAATTATTTGTATTCTCTTTGTCAGCATGGCAAACCTATGGAGGAGATTCAGAGGAGGTAGGAGACGTTCCTCCCGTTCTAGTCGGCAGAATGCCTGGAAATGCCCATCCTGGTTCCAGATCAGTTATGGTGCTATAGGGAAAACCATATATCGTTCTCGCTCCTCTTTCGGGATGTTAAGCATCTGCTTCTCTTCTTCCTTTTTGAGGATATGGTCATTTATTGAGTTGGTTTTGGCTTTGCAGGAGGAACTATGAGTTGCGAGGATACGGTCATTCTCACGGGGTGGCCAGCTTTTTCTGCTCAGCACACACTTGCGACTCCAGAATTCATGGGACTTATGGAGCATACTGGGTTTCATCACTTTGTAAACCATCAAAGCAATGACTGACTGCCGAGCTCCTCATCCTTTCATTCTTGCATTGTTGGAGTGGTCTGGACACGACCAACACTTTCCACTTCCCATGGGGTGAAATGACTATCACGCCCTTTGACTTGCTATGCTCACAGGCCTGCTTTACCGAGCAACCTGTGGTGATTGATTCTTCTCTGAACACTAGTTCAGCAGAGCTTGCCTCAGCTGCTGGCCCTATTTTGCTTCTTTCCGAAGAAGAGAAGCATGTAAAGCCTGGGTACTTTAGAAGGGTTGTGGATGGATACGTTATGAGGTCCAGCGAGCTCGCATTATCCTCTGTTGATGATCAACAGCTTCTTGGTACCAGATGCCGGGGCTGAGGCCCGTTGCCAAGTTGCGTTATCTTGCTTCTTTGAGGATTTGGACCAAGTTCAGAATTATGACTGGGCCGGTTTGGTTATGCTCAGCTGCTTGTGAGCATGAGGAGCTTGCCGCAGTTAGATTGTCGGGTGAAGGTTGGCGATTAGAGGCCCATGGCGAGTGATCGAGCAAAGTACTAATTGCCCTTCTTCCTTTGTCTTTCTCTCACTTAACATGTTGACTTACTTGTGATGTTTTTTCAGCTCGGGCTTATTCTTATCTTCGCCCTCTAGCCCCCAGCGCTCCTGGGCCTCCAAGTAACTCTGCTGCTATGTGTTGGGCGCATTCGGCGTCAGACTTTGAGACCCCAAGATGCTCTGATTGACACTCGTAAGAAGATCAAACGTATGAAGGCTCACGAGTAAATGCTTGCCCCTGGTTTCTTCTCTTTTTTCACTTTAATATTGTTGACATTTCCCATGCTCTTTAAACATAGGTGCACTTTCGTCTTTTGCCGGAGTTGATATCAGTTGCTGCCCTAGCACTTTCCATGCCGGGACTCGTCGGTGTTCAAAACGCCCTACTGACGCGTGTTCTCCTGGACGTGTAGTGAGGCATATGCTCGAGATTTCTGTGGTCCGCAGACTCCCTGCAATGTGATGATGATTCAAAGCTGCGGGCACTTGGAAACTGCTCTTTCGATGGTTTTGATCATCTCTTCTACTTACTGAGGTTGGTGGCTTAAAGTGAGGTGTTGATCCCTCGCGGGCTGGTCCTGCTGTCGAGAGTCTGATCCTCGCCCCAGAGTGGTACTTGCACTTATCCCTTTGTCGCTGAGACTTGTCTTTGTTTGCGTAATTGCATTTTTCATACGCTTTTCTTGTTTTTGTAGCTTATTTGACGAATGGAGTGTTTCTTTGCTGATCTTACCATCAGTTATGATGGGCGGTCACGGTCCAATACAGGAACTGACGAGGCGCCTGCAGAGTCTGCATGCTACCGTTCCTCTGCACACTTGCTTTGAAGGATGAGTATTAGGTTTGTCTTCTTGCTATGATTTCATTTCTGCTTGTGAGCTAAACACTTGTGATTCCTTTAGTTTAACCGAGCGGGGATCAGAGCGACTGCTGAGGTGAATTGGATTCCTTGAAATGGAACTTGAAGACTCAACAAGCTCATTTGTGACGTACCTTCACCCTGTCACTTGTCTTTGCTTCATGTTCCAACTGCTTAGCTCGTTTGAATGCTTATTCCTGCTTTGTACTTCAGGGTCAACAAAGTCAGCGATCTGCAGTCTCAGTCCTCTTTCAATGGTCTCCAGTTCTCGACTCGTTTTCTTTCAAGAGATCACAGTTCGTGTCTAAACTCTCCTCCGCACTCAGGCCCCAGCCATCCAGCGCTTCTACGATGCCTTCCTATCGGAGTGCGACGACACCCTCATCATGTCTCCAGTATGCCCAGTGTATCGTTCATGAACTCAGATATGGTAGTGGACTGGGTGCGGCCTCAGTAAATTAGGAACACTTAACCTTGTGACCTACGGGTTTGATGATATGCAACTTAGTATGAATGTATGAATGCACGTATGTGTTGTTTACTTGAGACTTATGGTGTATATGCATGTATGGTGTTTGTAGTGTTATGATATTGTTTATGCATTGTAGCATGTTTGCTAGATTTATGCAAGCGACTCAATGGAGGTCATTCCGAACTTTCCTCGTCCAAAACAATGATCAAAACAAAACGACATATTACCTAGTGTGTTTTGAGCCTTAGTGAAAGTCATCAGCTGTATATTAGGCTGATATAGGCATTACAAGTCGTCCCTATTCCTGGATAACTGGTTCAATATGGCTTTAGTGATGAAATAGGCAGGTCATTGCTTCTGGATGAATTCGAGTGTGAGAGGAAGGCAAATCCGAAAGTATTGCAGAATGTGAAGCCGGCTCCTCTTGGAGCCAGTTAAGTATAGCAGCTGGCGCTGATAAGAGCGTATATACGCTGGCCCCCTGGTTATACGCTCATGGGATTGGAAGTACATAGAGTAACACAGTAGACGTAAATATGACGCCTCCTGTTGAGGGCGTTACTTCTCCGTTAAAATTTATTCCCTGGTCGAAGTCTATTGTTACGTGCAACTCAGAATGGACTGCGTAGGTACATACAGGACTCATTATGTGAGCTGTTATTAGGATTACCGCAGTCGACTGACCAGCGGTGTATATATAT
>SNQN01007116.1:0-10330 GCA_008642245.1 Bassia scoparia
ATATACTGCTTAAACAACCGGAATTCCAATTGCTTCATCAATTTAAAGTCAATAATCATGGACGACCGTTTCTAAAGCACGTTAATATACTAACAATGAAGCGATCGCCTGTTCCATATGATAGAATCATGTTTGTACCATTAATAGCAACTTCACATAATAATATTATATTAGTGCGCTTTCAGATTCATTCAATAGCTCTTTGAATTCAAATTTTATGATTTATGGAAACTACAATAGAGACCGAGAGGGCCCTACATGCGTGCGGATTGGGTTACTGATCAATCCGTACCATGTCCCCAACCCACACTTTGGTACTTGACCTATTTGTGGAGCCACTAGTTGTGCACCAATGTTTCGGGCGTCCTGAAATACCTATATAGCACCGGTGGCGATCCCCTCAATTCGACAACACACCCCAACGGCATTCAATGCGGATCTCATGGCTCAATTTCCATGAACTGAAGCTGAGGTCACGCCCCTAAGGCGGGGCGAAGCCTTACAACAGGGTGCAATCCGTCATCAATTTTTCCAATTGAAGTTTCTTTATTAAAATCCTTAGGTGATCACTATCACAAAAATTTCGATTTACAGTAGCAAAACTTGTGGTAAATGTTAAGCCACACTGAATCAAAATTCATAATGACAATATGGCAAGCTTTCTTACCCTTTTTGCTCCAACCAGATTACCATTTGCATAAGCCGGAAAATCACTAATGTAGACACCAAAGCTACTAGCATGTCAAATTTGATTGGGATACGATCATATGTTTCTAAGGCCAAACTCCCACAAAATCATTAAGATCTTTGATTAGTGGTTTGCAAGTAGACATCAATATCTGTTTCTAGGAACAATGGTCGAATCAATAAACGACAGAATAAAAATTCTCCTTTGCTCCACCCAACCATGGAAGGCAAGATAATTGAACCAAAATATACTCCATGTACATGCACAATGCTCATTGAATTAAATGGTTAAAACCGCATGACGCTAATGCAAGCCTTCACATATACGGGGTCTTGAGAAAATTTTTGATAGACTTTGTAAAGTTCTTGTAAGCGTCACCGTCCACCGGATGTTGCAAACGTCCAAGTCCATCTTTTTCTCGACCATTTGCATCCATTTATGTATTAGCAGTTTTGGCACACAAATATAACCTTTGGAAACCTTTTCTTCAGTGAAAGTATCTTAGAATTTTTGCTGAATTTATGTGCCTTTGTTAGGTATTTTTAATTGATCATTTTATTGGATTCCACCTTTGAGCCCACAAATATGACAACTTTGTTGCATTGCACTGCCCTCCCAATAGCAAGCAGTCATGTAGGCATTGCATCGATTTTTTATAATCTAAACCTAAAACTTCACACTTTTTTTTGCTCATTAACGATTTGGCAAATACAGATCCTCGGGTATAACTCCTTAAACAATGCAGCAAAGAAGAAATGGCAACATTACTCAACTTATATCACATTTGTATATAAAGGCGAATTGTAAACGCAAAGTCTAGAGAATTTTTTGCAACCAGATTATCATTCTTGTTAGCCTTCTTCTATTTGACTTAGAAACTTCTTTGCTTCATCATTGCCCTTCTCTTAGAGTAATGTCAACATTTCTTTATACCATCATTCATGTCAAGGTGTCATCATAGTGCCTCTAAGTTTATTTCATAGCCCAACTTTCCAACCCAAAAATTCATCGCTCTGTACAAAACATTGCAAATGATATGATCTTCACATCATTCCAACCACCATAATCTGATGATAAACATATAAAAATGGCCAACTAATTTGATTCCTTGGACCTTGTAGTCAAAGCTTTTCAATGTATTCATCTATCCTTTTTTATATCATAACTTCATCTAGGAAATTCCCACCACTTATCCATTTCCTAAAAGTAGTATTATAAGATTTTATATTAAAACAAATAAAAAGGGAGAATAATTATAAAAGGGAGGGAACAAAATACCACACACACTAACTTATATGGTAACCAAAAAATATATAACAAGGATACAAGTTTTTGTAGTATTAGATACTATATACCAATTATTATAAAATATACGTTCCTAAAAGTTACCAGATTTATAAAATTTATTTAAGTGCGTTGGTTAACTAGACAAACTTGATAACTTTTTCTAAGTCTTATGAAACATTTGCTATAAACTTCATAAACTTGATAACTTTCATTATGAATAATGTGCAAATGTGTATATTTCAAGCATTAAAATTTTTATTTGATATATTGAGTTTATGAATCAAAGCATTCATCTTAAGGAAATCATGATTGGTTTTCTGGTGGGTTTTAGGGACCTATTAACACTAAGTTTCAGGCTTAAATGCAAGTTTACATTAGACCACTTCTAATGCTTTCCAAATTGCCCATTGATTTAACACAAAATAATTAATTATGTTGAATTCCAATTTGTGTCTTCCACTAGAAAAAATTAGTGATAAATATAATGTGTATTGATTTGTGCTCACTACTCAATTGTTTAATAATAAAGACACTCTTTTATCCAAATTCAAGAATCAAAACAATATTTTAGTATCATCTCACTATTATTCTCATAGTAACTCTAATTTCAGATTTTTTATATTTGAATTTAGAGTTTCCAATCAATGATTTTGTATCTTACTATACATTTTTCAAAGTATTCTAATTGTTCCATTCGTGTAATTCGAATTGTTATTAAGTATTGAGTTGATGCTCTTAATGTCCATTCCAGTTGGTTTGAATTCTAAATTCTAATGTGTGATTGAATTCTAATGGTTGAATTCAGGAATTTGAGTGTGAAATTTTGTTGCTTTTGAAACTTCAGGGTACTGAAACTACTGATGTTGATCGAATTCCAATGTCTATATGACTACTTTAGTTGACTTTGAACAAAATAATATTTATTAGAGCATATATTATGTCTATCTAGGTGCTTTGTTTAATTAATTATAAACAAGCTAAAGTAAAACTAAGAATGAAAAGGCAAAAACAGTATATCAATTAACAATTAATCAACTGCTATCAAAGAACCAGAAAATTTGACTAAGATATATATACTAATAATAAGTCAAAACCAAATAATTAACAAATTAATTAACAAAATACTCCCTCCGTAACGTAATACTTGCAACAATGGCTATCTATTTATGAGAGATTAAATAATCCATTGTTACAGTATTACGTTACGGAGTTAGTAAGCAAATAGTAGAGATTTAATAATTAAATTTACTCACACCAATTAACTCAAACAACCCTAAGACTATCTTGCACAAGACAATAGGCAAGCGAGCAACAACACCCAAGACAACAAGCACACGACCACACACAACACCCAAATGGCAGTAGATAACAATCCAGGCCGACAACAACAATCGACCCAACAAGTCGCAAACAACGACAACGAATGCAGCAGAACACCCAGCAACGCCAACACAAGTCGATTAGAAGAGCAACGCGCAACCACAAGCGATTGACGAGGAGCAACGCACCTCCCGCCGCCGAATAGCGGCCACTCCAACACCGCGAACAGTCGCTACACAGCCAAGTCGAACAACAACCCTGTCGTTAACATATAGTAGATCGAATTAGTTTCAGTTTAGAGAAATACAATTTAGTTTGTGAAATTAGGGTTTTGAGAAGTAGATGTGAGCATAGTGATGAAGAATGTGAAGATATAGGTTCAGGCTTGTAAAGCATAAGAGGAATGAATAGAGGGATTTCAAGTATTTTTTTGTCCATTTACTTAAGATTTCTTCCGACAAAATGATCGACTTTGCCCTCCTAATATATTTCAATCATGATTTTAAAATTATTACGACGGTTCATATACACCGTAGAATAGTACCCTTCCATAGAAATAGGTCCCTATTGTGACGTTTCTAAAACTAGATTCGTAGCAATATGTATTCATGACGTTAGCAAGACAGTACGCCATAGAGTATCGCCTTCGCTCGTTAATGAATAGGTTATTATAATCAATTAAATCTGAAAGTTTTGCAATTGATGATATCATTCATAAAACTAGTATAATTGCAATTCATTAGTTATATGCTCAAAAAATTAAGTTAACATGATTTGTAAAACTTCAAAGTTGAAACAAATAAAAACATGGTATTAACATAGAAAAAGAAGAAAACAAGAAGAAAGAGGGGAGAGAGACAACCGACGGTGTGTGGTGTGGCCGGAGGCACAGCACTCGACACGGGGGTAGCAAGGCAGGCGTAGCACGCAACACCCAAACACAGCGCAATCGAACAAGACAGAATCCACGGATCTTCTCTCTCTCTCGTTTTCTTTTTTTTTCTGAAAACTGAGGTATACATATGAATGAAAGGGAAGTAAGAAAAAAAAAATCTCTTTAAGCTGATTTACGTATTATAGGTAATTAATTTTAAAATTTTATTTATTTTGTTTTTAAGATAAGAAGAAAAGAATATTTCTATCATAAAAATATAGGTACACGAAAAATTAATAAAATTCAGAATAACATATATCTTTTCTATTACACAAATATAATTTAAACGATAATAGCATTTCACTATGTAGAAAAAAAATCATAATAATGCGGCTCATTTGCGTGCGGTTTATAAAAATCGCAGCAGTTGAGAGCTCTATGCTGCGGTTTTTAAATAAACCGCAGCATCGAACATACAATAGGAAAGAAAAAAGTTTGATGAGCATACATTTGTTGCGTTATATGGACACCCGCAACAAAGGGTAGGCCCACAATAACACCACACTAAGTAAAAACCGCCCTTATTAGCTTCTTATATGGAGTATACGACAACAAACCCTAAATTTTCTCATCCTCACCATACCCATTGCATTCTCTCTCCTCTGTATCTTCATTCACTCCTCTCACTCCTCCCTCTCTCACTGCCGACTCTCTCTCTCTCACTCGACTCCTCTCATTCAACATCGCTCGACCAGCTCACCACTACGTTCTCGACCTCCTTCAACCCACCCAACACCCCACCGAACACCGCCACTGTCCTCTCTTGGTATGTTTCGGTGTTTTTTTCAATTTTTATTAATTTTGGGTTTGCTAATTGTTTAATATGATTAGATTGACATTTTCTGGTGTTTTTTCGATTTCTGTTTTGGTTTAGTATTTCGAGATCTGGGTATGTAACTATTTGTGTTCGATTCTAAATTTGTTTTTTGTTTGTTTGATTTTATTCGATTTTTGTTTTTATTGTTTATTCGATTCTCAAATTTTATGTTTGTTTCTTTGGTTTTTTCATGTTTATGTTTTTTCATTCTCAATTTTTTTTGGGTGTTTAAACTCGTTTTGTGGTTTAATATTTACATTAGATTTCTAAAGAGCTCAATTGCTCAGTATTCACTCGAATGTTGGCCTTAATGTTGCTATTTTTTATGATAAAAGTTGTTAAACTGTCTTCGTGAATTAAAAACACAATACGGCTAACCTTTATGAGTAAAGAGTAGAAATTTAAGAATATAGAATCAAATTGTTACTCTTGCTGTTAGAACAAGGAATAATTCGTTATTTCAGAATAAAATTAAGTGCCAATTGTGTATGCTTAAACTGTGAAATTAGTATTTAAAAAGATATGTTAATGTCTGATTAGAATTATTGAGAATATAAACTTCTGTCTTATTTAGCGGAACAAAATCTGTTCAATTCCAAATTGTAATGACTTAATTTATTTCAACTACTGTATGTCTGTTGAAGTACGACCATTACGTAATCTTGTGAACGCAGTAAACAATCTTTCCTTTTCTTTTGAAATTGTTGCTTTGAATTGTTTTAATTAAAATGTGGATTGATGATTTGGGTGTATTTTTAAATTTATTGATTTTGCTTGATTTGGTAGTTTTGTTGGTGCATTGCAGCTCTTTTGTGTGTCTTGTAGTATTATAAAACAAGGCTTCAAGTACAGGTGCTTCTATGTTGGTAATGCTCCTCTAAAGTACTCTTTTTCTTTCTTTATTTCTTTCTTCTGGTAATTTCATTATTTCGATCATTGTGTGTTATTTTTTCCATTATTTTAGCGAGTTTTGATATTGAATTGTGGTTGCAGTACATTATGAAGCTAGTTAATTAAGTAAATTGTTGCTTTGAGACTATAGTTTCAGTTTAAATGTGCTCTTCGTGATGTTATAACCATTTTTCCTTGGAATTTAATCATACATGTTTGATCTAGACTACATCATTAAATGTTTTGCATATAAGTTGGTAAGTTYATCTTGTGCTTTCGAGGTGAGCTTGGAGGTAGAAGATAGTTTGTTGAGTTGAATTATTTCGTATTATGTTGTTGGAGGTTTGAAATTTTGAAGAGAAGATGGATTCATAAAAGCTTCATTTGGATAACTAAACAGTGGTTTTTTCTAACCTGCCAAATATATGCAGWACTTTTAGTTAAGTTTTCTCTTCTTATTATGGACTACAGAGAACCAAGAAATGGATGTCAGCATATGAGACTTTCCCTATATTGAGTGGTCCGAGATCAGATCCAAGGCTAACGTTTATATTTTATAAAGACTGATGGAATAATAGGTATAAACTAGTTTGGCCTTTTCTAATTGCCTTTGATTCATAGCAAAAAAGGGTTCATTGCCATGATGAGAAAGCATACGAGGACAGTGCGCTCTCTATAAAAATAAATGAACAATAGATTATAGACATTAAAAAAATCCTTTGTAAATCCTTCAATCAATCATTTCTAAGATTTTACGTCTTCTAACTATGTAATGAGGCTTTTTTTATGGCCATTTAGACAAATTACAACTTGTACACTGTAGTTTGTACATATATTTGGGATCACCTATCACCTATCAATTTCGTTTTTGAATGCATCATCTACTGCTTTGGCACGTGTTTTTGAGCCGATAAGTTGGAATTCAAACTTCAAGTTAYTGTCMAATGACTACATGCATATAGTTTAGTTAGGTGTGCAATTGTAAATTGTAGTCCTACATTAAAAGTCTCTGATTTATAACATTTGACCAATCTATTTGGATAAAACCAACCTCATTTGGAATGGACTTCAATTGTATATGTGCGATAGCAGGCTTGTACAAGATCAGACCAATCTGAGTTTAGCCTATGAACTTTATATGATGAAAGTATCTACTAATTCTAGTATACTTTTGCATGCAAGTAGTCATGAAAATTACTTATTTGGCTGCTAGAACACAACTTTTTATCATTTATGGTCAATGTGTATATATTGTAGTGTGTGTGTGTGTGTGTGTGTGTGTGTGTGTGTGTGTTGTGTGTGTGTGGTGTGTGTGTGTGTGTGTGTTGTGTGTGTTGTGGGGTGTGTGGTGGGTGTTGTGGGGGTGTATGGGTGGTGGGGTGTTTTTGGGGTATGAGTTGTGGGGGGTGTGTGTCGTGGTGGGTTGGTGGTTTTAACTTTTTTGAGTGTTGTGTGTTTGTGTGTGTTGTGTGGTGTGTGTGTGTGTGGTGTGTGTGTGTGTGTGTGTGTGTGTGGGTGTGTGTGTGTTGTGTGTGGTGTGTGTCTGTGTGGTGTGTGTGGTGTTGTGGGCTGTGGTTGTGGTGTGTGGGGTTGGCGTGGGTGGTATAAATAAAATATAGACCGACAAACGCAAGATAAGGGAGGAAAGACAGACTGTAATCGACAAGAAAAACGAATAACCAAAGTACACGGAAGAGGAAAAAAAAACAGAGATAGAGCGAACAGAGAGTAAAAAAAAAGTAACGTAAATAAAAAAAATAGCAAAAAGAGGAAAAATGTAAAGCAGAAAACGAAAATAAGAAGAAAGAAAACAAAAAAAAAAAAAAAAAAAAAATCAAGCAAAAAAAAAAATAAATAAAAAACAAAAGAAAAAAATAAACTAAACACAAAAAAAAGGAACACAAAACAAAAGAAAAAAAAAACAAAATACAAAAAAAAAAAAAAACATAACACAAAAAAAAAACAAAAGAAAGAAAAAACAACAACCAAGAACAAACAAAAAAAAACAAAAAAAAAAAAAAAAAAAAAAAAAACAAAAAAAAAAAAACAAAAAAAAAAACAACAACAAAAAAAATACAAAAACAAAAAAAAAAAAAAAGAAACAAAACAAAAATTAAAAGGAAAAAAAAAAGAACAAAAACAAGAAAAAAAAAAACAAAAAAAAGGTGCTGAAAAATGGGGTGGGGTGAGGTAGGCTGAGACGGGAAAAACCGAACAAAAAAAGGAGGACGCAAAGTATTAAGTGAAGGGATAGGCAGGTAGAAGTAAGTGAATACCAAGCAATGTCGAAGTCACTAAATTTTACATAGAGAACTCGAAAACCCTCCTTGGAGTCTTGTCGAGTCATCTTTCCCAGAGAACCTCAACACTTTCCTTCGATCTTCAAACATCTTCACTTGATTCTTCCAAACTCTACTAATCATAGAACAATACCTTCTAATCTCACATAAAAAGATCGTCTACGAGCATTAAATTCCTTGAAGTTTGGATTCTACTATCAAATAACACTAACAAAGACAAAATAATTAACACAATAATGCAAGACAGTAATTGCTTATCAATCTGGTTTAAGGAAAGTGAACGTTCATAACAAAAAATTTAGAGAGATTCAATCAAATTAAAAAATAATGCCTCACAAGTACGATAACTATGTGATGCCTTCGCTGTAACCTTTCTCTCCTTCTGTAGCGATTTCGAGGGTTTTAAGGAAGCTGTCACTAGTTGCAAAAAGTCACTATGGCGTTCTTACGAAAGAAGTTAGTGTATAGTTTCTGATTTCTTGCTTCTTTTCTTGTGTTACTTTGCTCGAGACGGCAAAAGTTCCTAGTTTGGGGGAGTGATAATTTGCAAAAAATGGTCAATGTTAGGCACTTATTCTCTCCTATTTGGCCAATAATGTGTATTTTCTCGATGATCAATTCCAATAACCTTTTGGTTTGTTCAAACTTTGTAATATTTTGTTGTGACTTGTATTCGAGTTTTCTAGGATTACTTGCACTGGTTACTAGCTTATACTCTTCTTTATCTCATTCATTGCTAACACTCAATCAAGTATTGAGATCAGAAGATTGCCAGTTCGCCTAGCATGTGACGACATGATAGATTATGAGGCCTTTTCTATTGTTTGGATATGTAATATGTTTGGCACACAGTTGAGCTTAATCAGAACATGGACCTTTAACCACACCATACTAACACGACATATACGCATATATTTTCCGCCTTGAATTTTCAAGTGAAGACTTTTCATTGGAAATCAAGAACTCCGAAAAGCTTTCCCCACGGATGATATTACAAGCGCAATCCGATTACGAGCAAGCAGTTATGGCCATTTGAAGTTGGTAGTTAAGCCAAAGTCGAGCAGTGGGCGGCCCGCATCGGTGGTCCGCGCCTGCAATGGATTCAGTTGGATATTCCTAAAGAATGAAAAACGAGCGGGTGCCGCATCATGAGGGATTGGCCGCGCATGGCACGCGCATCGAGGCGCAAGCCCGCACAGACCCGCCGCATGGCCAGCTCTTGCAGCCTCCTCCTTCATTTTTCAGATTGTTTTTGGAGCGGGTGCGCATATCGAGGATCAGCCCGCGTATCCAGGGGCGGTTCGCACTTGTAGCTTCCTCTCCTCGATTTTCTAGATTGTTTTTGGAACGAGCGCGCTTTTCTAGGATGGCCCGCGCATGTCCTGCGCACGGCCCACGCATGTCCTGCGCACGGCCCACGCATGTGTGTCATCCTAGTTTCGTTTGACTTTTTGACGTTTGACCAAGCGTTTGACTTGACTTTGGAGGGGTATTTGGCACATGTTGGAATTAGTAATGGCATTCTTGTAATTAATATTTATGAGTTTGTAATTGAGCCATGTATATATAGTTATAGGAGAGAGAAACAAAGAAGTAAGTTGAGAATTAGAATAGAATTTTAGATTTTACTTTTTTAGAATTTGTTTTCATCTTCATCTTCTTCATTCTTCCCTACTTAGAAGAGAGAATAGCTTGAAGTTCTTGATAAATTTTGCTCTAGTTTCCTCAATTCTCAACCATTTGTAGCAAATTTTATATGCATTCCATACGATTTTTCAAGGTAATTTTGATTCTAGCATTTGTTTTCAATTCTCACCCATTTGTAGCAAATTTTATATGCATTCCATACGATTTTTCAAGGTAAGTTTGATACTAGCATTTGTTTTCAATTCTAATATAGTTTACTTCATGTTTTTGCACATTTACGAATTTCTAGATTTTGTTGGTTTGTTTGTTGCTTTTGATTTCAACTTCTTTTGTTGATAGATAGTTTCCCCCTTTGTTTGTTAACATTTTGCAAGTAATTTTGTTCAATTTGGTTTAGTTTAGAGTGAGTTCTTGAATACCCATTTATAGCTTTCAATTACTTGTTT
>SNQN01007117.1:10127-21328 GCA_008642245.1 Bassia scoparia
AATTTTTTCAAATGACTTTATTAGTGTATGGCAAGTTTTTTGTTTATATTTATGTTAGTAAAAACTAATTGTTTTTATTTGATTTTATTTGATTGTGCATTGATTTGAGTGTAATTGTTTTCATTTAATTTAAAATGGCAATTTTTTTGAAATTGTAAGGTAATAGGTTGAATTTCTATTAGTGTATAGAAGGGCTTGTATGTAATTTCCAAGGGGAACACCATTGCTCCCCCCCTTGGCATAGAGATATATTTCTTCTTATTATTATTGTTATATTATTATTTATTTTTATTATATTACTATTATTATTATTAATTATTGCATAAAAATTATAAGAAAATATTTAATTAAGGTTAATAATTGTATTTTGGATAAAACTTTAAATATTTATTAATTGATATACATATATAATTCTATTTATTATCACAAATAAAATATTATTATGAAATAATCACATTTAAAAAAATAAGTTTTGATATTATTTACGGTATTTCGTATCTTATATAAAAGTCGAGCCTTTGCTCGGATATTATCTTTATTTCATGTAGAATAGATCTCGTACATACAAAAAGTTACCTTCCAAGTTAGTTATATTTATATATCATCTTTTATTTCATGTAGAATCGATAATCTCGACATCCTTCTTCATGTTATTTAGTGCTAGATATTTTTTTACCATTGAGGATGATTTTTCCAGTGTCGTTAGTTGAATTTACTTCCTATTTAATTTGCTAATTGATAAAAGTGAAGTATTTAGAATGTTTTTGTCCTTTTTTGTTGCTGTGATTGAAAGACAATTTTCCCAAACAATTTAAATTGCTCAAAGTGATAATGTAACTAAATTTAATTGTTTGCTTAATTATTTTCTTGCCATTAGGATTTATATTATTTCAAATTTCTTGTGTTGGCACTACACAATAAAACGGACGAATTGAAAGAAAATATAATCACATTTTAAATGTGGGGAGAGCTTTGAGATTTCAAACTAATTTGCCCATATACTTTTGGGGAGAGAGTGCTCTTGCTGCAGCTCTTTTAATTGATCGTACTTCATCTCCTTCATTGCATAATAAAACTTCTTATGAAATTTTATTTGGCAAAATTCTATTATATAGCACAATTCGTACTTTTGGATATATTTGTTTTGCCCACGATCAAAAGGAAATTTTGTATAATACCACCTTTTAGTTACCACTTTTTAAAAATTCCCACCTTTTGTTTTTTTTTTTTGGGTAATTCCATCTCGTACCATTGAGTTTTTGACAATTCCATTTTGTACCATCGTTTTGTTTTTATTCCAAGAAATACCATTGAGTTTATGTATTTTCCACTTGATACCATTAAAGTGTGATATGTTTGGAAAATATGGAGTATTTTGGAGTAACCCATACTTTATTCTACATTATTTATCGACTAAAAACCCCTCAAACAAGTACCCAATGGTGAATTCTTAGAGTTGCAACTCCAAAATATTCTATATTTGTCGAGCATATTACACTTCAATGGTATCAAATGGAAATGTTATAAACTCGGTGGTATTTCTTGGAATAAAAAAATAACAATGGTACGAAATGGAATTGTCAAAAATTCAATGGTACGAGGTGGAATTTCCCTTTTTTTTTTAAATTCCCACATTTTAGTTCCATTTTGTTAAATATTCCCACCTCTTAACGGAATACTTAATAAGTGAAATAACTACCCATTCTCAGAATTTGGCCGAATATGATGAAGAAATTTGCCTTAAGATATTTCTCATCCCTCACTTTATTGTTATGAACCAAGAGTAAACCGGAAGGTAAAACTTCAACTACATTTCCAACTAACGTAAACTACGAGAAATATCTTACCTAGGAAGAGGCTTACAAATCAAAACTTGACAATCTAACACTGATTTTTGTCAGTGGTAAATTAGTAGAGAAAACGTGTAAGTAACATGGGTATAGCTATCATTAGTAGCATGCAAAGCTTAATTGGCTTCGGAAATTTGTTCCATTTTCAACAATAACTAGATAATGGTCGGTTTAACATGGCTACTATTTCTGTAAAAGACAAATGAAAAAAGTGTAAATCTTGGACGACTAAACTCTTTGTAACTCAATTAACACGCTATCTATCTTGAACAATATCCTAGCTCAAATTTTTAGCCTACTGATTATGCAATTTGGAAATCTTTCTTTGGACTGCTGGAATTGTTGAACTGTTACGACTATATTTATATTCATATTAAGCGTGTTTGATCATCATATTGCTATTAATAATGATCATGATATATATAAATTACTTTAAATGCTATATAATATACATATCATGCATCATAATTATGTATCATCATACTGCAGGCGTAACACCAAAAATGAGAGTGAAGGATCGATAACTCAAGAGTTAAGTTATGACTTCGGTTCAGGAGATTTAGATCCTGTTGTGATCAATACTCATCCTCGTCTTGTGGTTCACTTAACAACAAAAAAGGAAAAAAAAAAATAACAAAACATGTACTGATAATTAACCTTCACTATGAGCATAGTTTTAATTACTTTGCTAAAATATTTCCCGCCGTTTCTTTTAAATGGAATCTCATGCCAAGTTTACAATTTTTTAAATCCTATAACCAATTTTGCCTTGAACCATGAATAACATTTTTGGGGTCGTTTTCAAGGGTTCAATATTAGAATCTCCATACCGAGGTTGCATTTTTTAATTAGGCCCTCGTTAATTTTGCCTACAAATTTCTAGTTAATTAGTTACCGCTTCAACCTTTCTCTCTCAAATCATAATGCGTTTAATTTGCTCCTGACAGGGATACAAGATAATATTCTTCTGGTCATGAGGTCTTAATTTATTCAATAAATCCAAGAACCATACTGGTTGGTCTTGCTCTAAAATTGGATATGGAAAGCCCTATGATCGTATTGAATGAGATTTTCTATGGGCAACCTAGCGGCCAATTTTTTTTTGGTTTTAATGATACTTGGATAATATTGGCTTGTTTGGCTGTTCCATCGGTCCTTATTCTCCATCAGTAAACAATTCGACCTCTTCTATCATTACGCCACCGTGGTATACGTCAGGGGGACTTTTCCCACGGCCCTTTCATTATTTTGTATGGAAGTGCTTGCTCGCAGCTCATCCGGGTCTCTCGCATCCAAGTTAGCATGGCATTAAGATTTGTCCTTCGGGTACTCCTATTCCTTGTCTTCTCTTTGCGATGATAGTCTTCTTTTCTGCAAAGCCACGCCTTTTTCGTTACCACTTAATAACATTTTAGAATCATTTTCTAATATTGTCTGGTCACTTATAACTTACACAAATCATCTATTGTTTTTTTGCTTTCTAAGTTTGTTTCTTCGGCTACTAAGAAACGACTAGCTGGGGTACTTTTAATATGATCCTAAAACTTTTTTAAGAAGGTTATTGGGGTTTTTTTTCACAAACAAAATTTGGACAAACACAGTTACCAAATTTTTTTTTTGATTCAAAATGCGATAATCTCTCAATTCTGGCCAGAGTTATTCCAGCTGGTCGTAAACTGTCTTAATCCAAGTCATCTTTCTGCCCTCCCTTCTTTGCGATGACTACTTAATAAAGCTACCAAAGTTCCACGTGCCATACTCTAGATTCATTTATCGTTCTTTCTCTGGCGTCACAAAGTTTCTCAAGCCAGGTCTTCTATGGTATCTGGGTAAAGTTTGCATGCCAAAATCACAGGGTGGTTGGTTTCGTAAAGCAACTGCTGTCCAACACGCCTTCCTTTGTAAGTTAGGGATGGAAGGTGCTCTTGAGCATGAAAAATCAATGGGTCGCAATCCATTCAGCTAAATACTTTCTGCTACAAATTTTTTCAAATAATAAATAAGCCGGGTGATTCTCGTTTGGAAACAATATGCAGTTCTCTGCCTCTTCTACTCAAGGTATTCGTTGGAAATTGGGGAATGGGCAATAAACATCTATTTGGCTTGGACAATTGGGTTTTACTCCCACAACATTCTCTTTATTTGAGACATCGACCTACTTCGTCCATAATTTAGATTTTTGCTGTGGCTTCAATGTATTAATCTGATCGGCTTTGGGATTATGCTTTTTTCCTCTCTTTGTCCTATCAGGTCCTCCCTGATATTCTTGGGTTATTCCCTATCCTTATTCTCCTCCTGGAGAGCCGTGTTAGAGGTTTTTCTAAGTCTGGTGGCTTTTACTGTTAATCTAGGGATGAAAATAAATCGGGTTTAAAACCGAATACAAACCAACCGAACCGTATTTAAAAATATGGTTCGGTTTTTTAAAAAAATTTGGTGGCGCGTTTGGAGTCAAATTTTTTGAAATGTCGTTTTCAGTTGGAGTCGGTGTGAGAGGGAAAACCGAACTCCAACCGACACCGAATTTTAGGGCTTTGTTTTAAATTTAGGCCAGTCTGCCGCATTAACCTCTAAAACTTTACTTTGTTGTAAAGTTGTTTATTTCTATTGAAACTTTGGTTTTGGACTTAATTGAATTTGTTTATTTGTTAATCATTAAGAATTTTAAGGCATTTTAAACTAATTTTTATGGTAGCTAATGAATTAAAACACTCAAACCAAACGTAATTTGTTATTGTATGCGTAATTGAATTCAAAATTCGGTTTGGTTTGAATCGAAGGATACTAAACCGAATTTTTTCGGTTTGGTTTTGGTTTGGATAAAATTCCATTTTGATTGGATTTGGAGTCAAATTTTAAACCGAAATAAAATGGTTCGGATTTGGAGTTTGGTCATAATAAACCGAAAACCGAACTTTCACCCCTAGTAATTGCCATTGGCTGTCCATGGTATCAATTTCTTCGTCTCAGTTTAGGAATTCAAATAATTTGGAATCTTCCCATCGGCCTACTCCAACTTTTCTTTGCAATTAACTCCACCTTACAGTAATTAACCATGCGCGCATAAAAAATTAGAAGCAACACCAACACAGCGCACCACAACCCATCCACACTCCTACCACCCACTGCACCAACTCACCGCACAAATCACAACCAGCCGACCAACACAGCAGCACTACAAACCACTGCCGCACCTAAAGAATCGCCACCTCTAAACCCTAACACCACCCAGAACGCCTAAATCGGGTAACGGGAAGGTTTTGTTTATTGAGCTGGGTTTAGGGTTTGGGGTGGCGATTTTGGTGGCAAAAAAGAGGGGGGTGGAGGGATTCGGGTAGAGGAAGGGGAGAGGTGTTTTCTGGTATGGAGGGGAGGGCGGTGTCGGATTGGAGGGTTGGAATCGGGTTGGGTTTTTTTAGGGGAAAGTGGGTATTCGTAGGTGGAGGAGAGTGGGGAGTGGTGGTCGCAACGGCAACTGGGGATTGGGAGGGGGCTGCTGGCGTCGATGGTGGGGAGAAGTGGCGAGGGTAGGGGATGGTTTGAGGGTAGGAGAGGAGTTCGAGCGGGGGGTTGTGTGGCGGTGTGGCTGTGTGTGTAGGGGGATGGTTTCGAAGGTGGGAGATGAAGTAGCTGGCTAGGGGTGGTGGAGAATGGTGGTTGCGGGTAGGGTGGGATGGTTTTTGGGGGGAGGGGAGGGACACATACCCAGGAAAAAAAGGAAAAAAATAAAATCTTGGGATGCTGCTTATCAGGTTTAGGTCATTTAGTATAATAATTGAAGATAGGTGTTAAGTTCGGATTATTCGTAAATATCAATCGGTTCGGATTATTAATTGAAGACCAGCAAAGTTCGGATTATTCTTTTTCATTTTTTCCTATAAATATTGGTCATTCTCATGACATACATACAAGTCTACATGGGTCAGGTGGATTGTACGATATTGAATTTTGGCCTATAGTTAGTTATGTATATAATGGCAGTGCTTCATACTTAATTGGTTTTGTAAAATAATTATATTAATTACCCGCCTTTAAAAATCTAACGTTCTAAGCGACTTATTTTTTTTTATTTATTGGTGTTTAGATAGCCACAGGGGGGTGAACTTCCTCAAGAATTAACACAAAGCTATCCTCGCTCACTTTAAATGCATACTTATTATCATTAAGAAAATTAACTTTATAAGCCGTGCACGAGGGATTATACTAGTTCGTCTCTAAAATTAATTTGTTGTAAAGTTTTGTTATTTCTATTGAAAACTTTGGTTTGGACTTAATTTGAATTTGTTATTTGTTATTCATTGAATTTTAGCATTATTAAACGTATTTGTTATGGTAGGCTACATTGATTAAACACTCAAACCAAACGTAAATTTGTTTATGTACGCCGTAATTGATTATTCGGTTTGGTTTGAATCGAAGACTATAAACCTGAATTTTTCGGTTTGGGTTTGGTTTGGAGTGAAATACAATTTGTTTTGGATTTTGGAGTCAAATTTTAAAAACGAATAAAATGGTTCGGATTTGGAGTTGGTCATATCCAACCGAAAACCGAACTTTCCCCCTAGTTAAATCAGGGGGGGGGGGGGGGGGGGGCGCCACTCTTGGCTTGTCATGGTATCAATTTCTCGTCTCTCGTTTAGGAAAATTCACTTAATTTTGGAATCTTCCATGGCCTAACTCCACTTTTTCTTTGGCAATTATCTTCACCATAGTATAACCCACTAGAGATGTTCTTGTCTCTCGCGTAACCTTTACGTTCTACTTGTTTTGTCCTTGTGTGGCTTATCTGAACTTTCGACCACTTATTTATGCATTGTTCTGTGTTTCCCTCTATGGTATCACCCCTAAGTTTCTCTGTTGGTTTTGTGTAATTTTGATTCTCATTCCTTGTCATTAGTCTTCTCATATACTTCCATTTTATTCTCCTTCTCGTATACCTAAATTCTATACTATGTTCTCTGGAGTATCTGGAAATCTCGTAATCTTGTCTTCCGTGAACTAACTTTTTCCTGTTGCACTTTTTCGTGGCATTACATCCCTTCCAAGAATGGTCAATGGGCGTTCTTATAAATCTCGATCATTGTCCGCTTCACTCCTTCCCTTCTTTTCCAGAATGGGTCTCTTCTCATCTACACGTTTTGTTTGGTCTCTTGGTATGCCCCGCACGTGTTATGTTAATTAATTTTGATGGTTTTGTTTGTTAATGGTTCGGGCTTTGGTGGTGTATTACTTCGTAACTCTTAATTCGGGTTCTTGCTCCCGTTTTTTATTACTTTGGCTCTGCTTCTTTCCTAGTTGCAGAAGCTCGACCCTTCGAATGGTTGCTTATTGTATCTCATTTGGTTTCAAGACATTTTATCGATAGGTGTAATTCACTGTTTCATTATTTACATGATCTTTTACTAGTCTTGGCCGATCCCTATTATGGATGATATAAAGTTTTACTTCGATCTTTTTTCATTTGGCCCTACTCATAATTTATGTGGAAAGTATCGTACGCGGACTATCTGGGCATCTTGGGTCATTATGCCCTTCCCGTCAGGACATTGATCTTTTGTTGATGCCAATTTTCCTTTTCTCCTAGATTTGATCGACTAATTAAGTCTTGAGAGAAGACTATCTAGTGATCCTTCCACTCACAGGTCTTACTAACATTAGAGCAACTTCAAAGTTTTTCCCAAAAAATTGATAATGAACAGCTATTCTTTTGACTAAAATAAAATGTACGCTGTAAGCGTGAACAACCACAGTGATGTATGTGTTATTCACATATAATGAGGGGGGTGTTCGTTGATAATTCCACATCGAAAGAGTTTCGAGAGTTGAGACACATTATAAGACTAAAGGGCTACATACTCTCATTGCCATAATGATTTTGAGGTGCAAACTCATCAGTCTTGTATTGTGGACTTGTACGCTCCGTGGCGGGCGTGGCCCAGGCCGTTTGACATACGCAATGCCTCATACATTAAATTTGACAACGTAACTATTTATATTATGTGTAACAAAATAATATTTAACATTTTGTTGTACATCTATATTATTATCTTATCTTTCCTCAAAAATCCTTCATTCATCACTTCTCAAAACCTACCCTCAGCCCTAATTTTTTAAACTAACTACTATAATGCAAATAATAACTGTAATGTTTTTTGTGTTAACTGGTATTTTATACAAAAAAATATGCAATAAATGTTGAAACATATTTTCTTTTGAAAAATATATTAAATATATATAGGATTTTTTATGAACTCACCTTTTAATTTTCCTAAATTTAAAACAACTCCCACCTTTAACTTTTTTTTTAAAAACTCCCTACCTTAAGTTGCTGCTTTTTCTTAAAACTCCCACCTCTTAAGGAAGGGGTTAATTAATCTGTTAGTTGTGGGGCCCACAAGCTTTTTTTTTTTCATTCACCTCTCTCTCACTCCCTCGATCAAAACCCATTTCTTCTTCTTTCTTCCTCCTGTCACTCTTTCCTTTCCACTTCAATCTTTCTGTAAAAAAAAGAATCGAAGGTGGGAATTTGTTTACTGCGAAGATCCAGCAACTTGCCCCATTTTGCAGCGAAAATGCCCAGAATTTCACTACAAAACCCCAAAATTTCGACGCCAAGTGACCCTAAATTCTGCAGGATTTTGCCCCAAAATCGGCCACAACAAGACTAAATAACTTTCAGAATTTCAGCCCAGGAAAACGTCAAGACCCCTAAAATTCACAACTCAAAGCAAGCCGAAACTTCAAAAATCGATAATAACCCAAAAAAATTGGGTTAATATTCAAAAATCTGAATTTGGCAAAATAAAAATGAGAGATTTGAGTGTTAAAGTGGTAATTTTCGTGAATGAGTGGATTCGAATGAGTGAGTGAGTTTGTGAGTTTAATGAGTGATTGTGAGTGTAAGATAAGAGAGAGAAGCGAAGGGGAGGGTTGACGGCTGGTGGCAGGGGTGCTTTGGTGGTGGCAATGATGCTGCGTGGTGGTTGAGAGTGTGAGTGAGGGAGATGAAGCTGAGGGATGAGATGGGGAGCAGAGTGTCATGAGTTCATGAGTGAGCAGAGGGATTAAATAGGAATAGGCAAATTCTATCCTCGAATGTGAGATCATGTTGAATAGACAGAGGTTTTAAAAAGTTACTAGCTAAGGCTTATTAGTTATAGCCCAGTCATTATCAACGCTTGAGGGTTAAGTTAAAAGCTGTGCACAACTAACAGCAAGCGTTAACTGCCCTTCGTTTAAGAGGTGGGAGTTTTTAAGAAAAGACCACACTTAAAGGTGGAGTTTTTTAAAAAAAAAGTTAAAGTGTGAGTTTTTAATTTAGGCAAATTAAAGGTGGGAGTTCATAAAATCCTTAATTATCTGATGATTTGGTCATTACAACAATTGACAGAGTGGTAACTATGCAAATTTTTTGCATTAAGAACATTGCAACAAAGAACGGCTTCCGTCAATTATGGTCTTTATGTTTCATAATAATTAAAGTATGGAGTATATGAGTTTATATGATCTTGATTATTTACTTAGATCATATATATTAAAATACTTAATATATATAAACTATACTGTTTAGATTAATATTTAGGCGTTTAGCCTATTTAAAATTAAGTTGTCCCGCTTCATTTATTTTATACGTGCTATTAACGGGTAACAATTAGTAATTTGATGATTACGGAGGAAAATTACCTTTTGAGTTGACAAACAAAAAGGTTCAATTATTAACAAAAGTTCATTTTTATCGTCGGCTCTATGTGCCTGAGTTGGGCTGGCCCATCTAGACAAATCTACCTGCCCACAATCGGTTGAAATGTGGTTCAATATTGTTTTTATTAACTAAATAAAATAAACGCGAGAAGGTATCAGCAAGCTGGAATAGGCTCAGCTGGTTACGAGCGGTGGCTGTTTAACACAAGGTCGGAGGTTCGAACCTCCTTCTAAGCGTTTTATTTTGTTTTTCCTTTTTATACATCATTATTTGATACAAATCATATAGTCGCAATATTTATTTATGTTAAAAGGAGAAAGATAAAAGAGTTGAAAAACAGTGCAAACACACTCTTTTTAGATCACTCATTCATCCTGCACGACTTACACAGGGGAAAAAAGGCAGCTTGCAGTAATAACTAAAGATGATTGGCATTCCTCAAAAGTCATAACGAAAGTAGCAAAGAAGAGTGAAAAACAATCATCACTCTTCATATACACCTACAACTTTTATTATTCTTTTTATTCGACGCTATTGTACATGCATAAGACGTCGAAATTTGGATAAAGCCTAGTTACGATGTTGTCGTAGGTCTCACTTAGAAGAATCTTACGCGAGCTCAAGAAGGAGGCTAGTGTGTGGGACGCTGCTCATGTGAAGTCACGTCCGCCCTTCGTGCCTCTCTTAGGCACCTGCTTTCGATGTTTGTCCCTGGCCTCGGCGGCTTGCTTCGACCTCTCTAGCAGCCTCGAAGCGTTGTTGTTGTGTTTGCCTGGGGTGGTGGTGACCGGGAGTGGTTCTTGTCGTACTCTTCTTCCCTTGGCGTACTGCTGCCTACGGTAGTCTCTTTCGGCACTGCTTAACGGGCACGTTGTCCCTGTGAATAGTGGTAGTTTGATGTTCTAGTATCTCTAGTTTGGCATTGTTAATTAAATTTGTACGTAAGTGAATTTTTCTGTTTATGTGCATGTTATTAAATTGTTACCTGCATATGTATGTCTTGTATTAGTATATAACTATATGCGTTTGGAATTCTTAATATTTGTTAGGCTCCCTAATATTTTTCGATTATGTTATATGTAGCGTTAGGGGGGTTATATTAAGTATTATTATACTTCTAAGTAGTTGATAAATAAATTAATGTTTGATTTTATTTAAAAATTGTGATTCAATTTCGATATTCATACACATTTAGGGCTATTGTTTAAACGTTTTTTTATATTTTTTATACTGTTTTGCCCAGGCACTTTGTTGGCATTGTTCTTGGAGCGACATATGGGACTTTGGTGGTGGGTGGTTCTCAGGTTCTCGTCATCCTCGTCACGGTGACTTGACACGTCTTGCTGCTTTTGTACTCCTCGTTGAACCTTGGATTCGCATTCTTGTCCTTAGAGTAACAGTTTACTAGCTGAGTATGTATGTATCGTTCCAAATATTTATCGCTGTTATATTATTTGTGGGACTCCTTGTGGTAATACTTTTGATACTTTTGGAATTTTGTTGGCATTTCCTGGAGCGACGTTGAGGCTTCTGGTGGCGGTACTCATACTCTCCCTTCGTCTTCCTCGTCGTTTGGGCGCTTGGCGACGTTGTTTTCTCCTCGGCGGTCGTCGGCACTTTTCTCGCACTTCCTGCTTGTTCACTCTTGT